>CAEGAF010089354.1:0-12972 GCA_903067075.1 Micropoecilia bifurca | reverse complement strand
CTTTGTCTGGTTCCTCACCTAGGACCTGTCTGCCTTGGGTGACCCTACCAGGGGCATAAAGCCCCAGACAGCATAGCTCCTATGCAGATATGCAAATTTCTCTGCATATCTCTGTATTTCTAGGTCGATATGCATGATGACTTAAATGCACATAAGTCTCTTTCAGATTTAGATTTTATAGAATTTACTAAAAAGCATCTATTCAATTGAATCTGCGTTTCCTTTTTGGAGTTTTGTTTTAAAAACATCTCCATTGTTGTATTATAACACATGGGGAGAGTATGCAAACTGTAATGCAAACATTACAACAGCTTTTCAAGTTGGCCATTAACATGCAGCCTGCAGTTTTTAAAAGTGATTTGTTGCATAGAAAGGTTATAAATGAATCAATATGTTCACATTGAGGCTGAAAGCTGCTTTCCCTCACTGTCTTTCCTTTAATGAAGACTGGAGCTGGTCCAAGCAGTCTGTTCCGGAGTTTGCTGTTAGACCCCTGCAGGACACTAACCCATTTCTCTCAATGTTTCTAATCTCGTCAGCTACAATCCCACAACAGCTGTGTGTGTTTACTTGTGTTTACCTCTCTAATTGTCCCATGCTGGGCGTACATCATTTTAAAGTCTGTCCCAGTCACCCAGAACTAATGAAACATGGCCCGCGCCTCACAGCTTCACCCATCATCTCGCTCCCAGCTAGAAATGCAGATGTTTGTTGACTTGGAGACCAACTAACTGGTATTTCTTGTGTCTTCTGGTATTTCAGACCTCACATGGGATCATCATACAAAGGGATCATTCACATATTGCTTTAATAAAAACTTTCACATCAGAAATAAGTTTAGTTTCCCTTAGTTACTATTTCTTTGGAGATACTTCAGAGGAGACACAAACTACTCGACTTGCAGCCATCAAAGATTTTAGAATAATACAATCTGAAAGAGAAGTGCTGTTCGAATAAAAATGAATCTTCAAACAACATCCACAACCTCTAGAAGAGCTACGTAAAAAATTTATCATTTATTGCCTAAGTAGAACCTCGCACTAAAAAATGTTGAAAAATCTAATCTGTCAAATTGATTGTAGTCATTCGCAGAGGAATAAATTGAACTTATCAAGGTTTTTCTGTTTCTATTGCATAATGACTGCTTTCGCAATGATGCCAAGCCTGGTGATTACATTAAACTAGAACTAACTGAACCTACTAAGCAACTCAGACGTCTTAGGAACTTTCTATTAATAATCCACGACTTCCTTTTTTTCCTGAGGAATAATAGATGCTGATTTCTCTTATTTGCTCTTCAAAATGGGACATACAAGAAACTATTCCTGTCAAACAAGACAGACCTGAGCAAAAAGATACCTACTAGTGTAAAAATAACAATTTTTCCAATTATATTCAAATTAAAGGTGATATTTTTGTAGATTTTTCAGTGTTGCCATCAAATGATCAGAGTGCCATAAACACTTTCAGAATATTTAAAGTAGAGCAAATATTCCCATATGATTTTTGTGTGTGTGGCTCACTTCAGTGGTGGATTAAAGTAATTTATAATCACCTATATGACATAGTGTCATGTCGTGCTGTGAGAGTGAGATAACACACATGCAGCTGACTGAATGAATACACATTCACATCCACACACTCTCAGAGGAGCCTTTAACCCTAATTCTCCCCTTGGCCTACTTCTGCCCTCAGAATGAGAAACATCTAACCGTTGCACTATGTGTATTTTATTGTTATCATACTGTTGAAAAATGACACTTATAAGCGGGTATTCTTATTAATTCTTCTAACTTTTTAGTAATTTGAGGATATCAATAAGAGTGTGTGTCTGTAGATATTCAAAAAATACAGAAACTTGTAATGAGCAGCATGTCTGTGGCTTGAAGCTGTGCACTGGCCAGCTGTGATTAAAATTCACATTGTGCCACTTGGCTTTAGGGGACAATTTGTCAGCAGCACGCTGATCTGACAGCACTTTAATCTAAATGGGGGAAGGCAGGGAAATTCATTCACAGTGTGTGGTAGACAGAAAACAATATTTGATCAAATTTGAAGAAATAACCCATCATTTGCTTTGGAGAAACTTGCAAAGTGTTGGATTGATGTGTTAAATTTTGGGCTGGAATTTTATCTGTGGAGTTCTGGGGATCATAACTGCTTAATTATAGGGATCTTCAAATCTAACTGTGGGTGTTTGTTTCCTGGCGTAATGCAGTTACCAGGCTTTCTATCATGGAAGCCTGAGTTAATATTACTAACTCAGAAAAATTGGTGGAAAACACTTTTGCTTTGATTAAAACTCCTCACTTTGTCTTCAGCAGCTATTTTTTTGAGGAACAATTCCCTTCTGCTGCAGATATCCAAGATTCCAAATCGACTCTTCATTATCAAGTATTTCTTCCTTCGTATCACGACGTATTAAGGAATTAAAGTCAGACATTTTTCAAAACATATTTTCATAAATCTGCAGTTTAACAAAGAGCCGAAGATAAACCAGGGATTTTATGTGAGAAAGTAAGTGAATCCCTGAGCCTCTGAAGCCTGGTAGGGAAAAATAATAATCTCCTTTAGCCACTTTCTACCACATGGTGCATCATACAGCACAAAACTCCCACAGCCATTTGTTTTAATTCAGATAATCGGTACTGGAGAAACAATACATCAGCTGTGCTTCATCAGCTACGCCCCTACCTTGCCCTGCCATCTGCCTCGCCACACACTCTGTCTCCCTTTGCAAACTGTGACTGTGATTGCTCCTTGTTCTTTATTACTGCCTGGCACCAGCAATCGATAGAGATACTCACTTTATTATGTCATTTGATCTAGTCACCTGCTGCGTTGGTTGTCACCTGATCACACGCTATGATAGAGCGGTATTGATCCAACTGCGTGATTTGCATTAAAGTCTCATCACAAGAACGAGAGCAGCGCTGCCGGGGGGCCGCGTTGTTGGTGGGCAACTTTGCTTCAATCAGATCAGAGTTCTGTCGGAGCGCCACAGGAGGAGGAGCGCTGGTTTCATTTATCATGTCTTCAAGGGGGTTCTGGTCGATAGCTGGATGTGTCCCTGTAATGACATGCATGAAACAATAACAGAAGATTGCAATTAGGCCAGTAGATGAATCAATATCAAATAGAGAAGTGTTTTGATTAGTTTCTCAAAAACTTTTAGGAAATATAAAATATAAATCCAAATATAAAAGTGATAGATCAAGTTCAATTCAATCCTGTGAAGACAGACTTTTAATTCCAATTTCCTCCTTAGAGCTTCGAACCACATTCACAGAATTTAGTGGAGGTGGTGACATGGCTAAATGTAGAAGACATTGAATATATTTTAATTAATTTAGACGGCATTGCATGCATGGGATTTATTTCTAATCTGTTTGATAAGAGGTGCCTTAATCCTATGTTTTGTTTTTGTTTTATTTTTTCTTGTAGGATTGTGTGTGAGATGTCTGCGGCTTCGGCAGACAACAGACCCGGCCCGGTCCAGCTGTGTGTGGGTGAATGCAGACCAGAACTCAAGACTCGCTCCTCACAGCTCTATTCCTTTGTGGTATGTTTGCATTTACATTACACAGCAAATAATTCTGCTGAACGGAAAAAAGACATTTACATGTTTGAACGTCAGTGAATAACAGTCCAACAAGGCAGGTGTGAATAAAACTACTGTACAGGTTTAGTTAGTTGAGCAAAGGGGAATTGCTACTCGCAAATTAATTGTTTTGAGGGCCTCTAGCAACTCAAAGACTTTTACGTTGCTATGCCAACCACCAGTGTAATTAGGCAGCTCGGTGTTTGCTTATAAGTTAGTTTTGAAATATCACTTCTTGATTGACAGCAAAAGGTTTTAAGGGGTCCTTATTAGAATTCTGTGGTGGTCCATGGTTGGCGATTCTCCTGCTCTGTATTTATGATCAAGTTGTGAGGTTAATATAACTTCATAAATATTTTGATAAAGACGTTTTCCACTTTTCTCCAGTTTTGCAAGTCAATTTGTGTTTCACATCCTACCAGCTGAGCTACAGCATTACTCAGTAAATATTAATAAAACATTGCTACACATTTTAGAAATGTGGTTGTACAGAAGCAAAGGTTGCTCAGGAACTGTATAAGCAATAGATCTTTCAAATTGAGAGAAACATCTGTAACTTAAGTTGTTGCGTCTGCAAACTGCCATATAAATGAAGTGATTTTGTTCTTCATAAATATGTACAAAAGTGTTATACTAAAATTTCCTGTAACTGTATCTGTGTGGAATTGAAAATATTTGATACTCAGGAATCTGGTTGCACACTCTTCTTTCTCTGTGCACTATTCTAAACTGCAGCCAGGTCCACCTATGTAAACACATGCATGCACTCTGTCCTCAAGGCCACCTTCTATCATACGATCTCAAATTGTTGGGAATGTTAATTTGTTACTTTGATTGTAACAAGTGAATCCTCAAAGTTTCAATTTATACCCCTGCATGAATGGCACCCTTAAAAATGTGCAAGCGACTCATGCCGTGATCACACGCCATCACAGATGCGCGGTTTGACTCTTGTGCTGACAACACTCCTGATTGTCTTCCACTTCATGGCCCCGATGTCTGTTTTTCCTACAACAAGCTGCTCCACTGTCTCTCTAACCATATGTCATATCATGTGCTTCTGTCCAGAGGACGCAAGCACAAGGGATTCGTGGTCCTTTCATACATAAAACAGTTTCAGGATCCATTTGGATGGAACAGCTGATTGCATTGTGTAACAAGGTTTTGCAGAGGCACTCTGGATCATACTTAGCTGTGCTGATGGAAGTGGAAACACTGTTTCTCAGGGAGTTCCTCGTGAGGACTTTTTCTTTGTAAAGTTCATTGCAAAACTTTGCCAAGTTACTACCAACAATGTTATGATTATTTACTAGGATTTTTTGTGATAGATCAACAAGTGTTTTTAAAATATAGAAATTCAGCTCATGTAGTTTGCATTCTCTTATCGGTTAGGGAGGTCTTTGTCAGCTGTGCACATCAAGAGAGAGAGAGATTTTGTTTCCTGCTCTTTCATGGTCAGTATCTGCCTAGTCAGTAAGATTTCCCACCTAAATACTTTGGCAAGACACCATAAACATTAAGGAGCAATGAAAATAAGTCTTCTATGCACTTTGATATTTGCTGTTTATTCACAATATTGTGTTCTTTGAAGCTTGAACATTCACATGCTTTTTTGCTTCGCTTTTACTGATTCAAACGTTCATGAAGAAAACACCCATTCATCTTTGAGTGGATCAAAAATGATTTTAGCAAAGACAGCTTTACCACCGTTCAAGGTTGACACGGATGTTCTTTTTTCCTTTGAAATCTAACCTGCTGATTCTTTTTTATTGTCTTTATTTTGGCACTTGTGACCTTTATTGACCAGGCAGAAAATGAGCAGAGATAAAAGGGTCAAACCCAGGATGGTTGCGCCGAGGACTGTGACCTCTGTGTGGGGCACCAACTCTTCCGCTACACCACGAAATGACCTGAACTGCTGACATTTCTTTTTCTAATCCAAAACAAAATAATCAGATCACAAGTCTATGCCAATTTATCCATTAACTATGTACCCAATTTTCAATCCGATTTTTAACTAAGGTCAAAAAGTGATTCAAGACCCAGAGCCAAGAGAAAATTGACCAATTTCATCACTGCTTTTCAACCTCTTTGTCCAACTTCTTTCTCCATGTTTCTTGCATTAAATTTAAGTAATGTCAAAGAAAATGGTTTAATAGTTTACAGACTCTTTAGAAAACTTCTCACAGTGTCCCAAAAATGGTTTTTGATACTCAGACATGATTTAATGGGTTGGAAGGCGTATGAAAGAGAATAGATGAGAATAAATGAAGTTGCTAAAATGGAAATGAGGCTTTTCTCTCCTACATCCTCTGACTCAAAGACATTTCCCTGCTTCTGTCACCTCAGTCTCAACCTGCACCCAGCAGACTATCCGCCATCCCATTTGCACTTACTCACTCACTCACACCTCCACAATTAGCTTTCTCGTAACAATTAACAGCGTTCTGTAATTAGCAGTGTTGTTCTCAGAGCACCTGCTTAGTTCCTGTGGCCTGGAAGTCACCCGTACTGTTGCAGACGGTTCTGAGTTTTGCCATTATGAAGCTCTTGGCTTCGTGTGTCCATGTCTCTTTAATGAGTGATGCACCTGATATTAAATTCTTCAGGGGTTTCTTCACTGAACCCAGAATTTTCACTGTTCCTTGCACAGTCAAAAAGTGTGAGGGCAGTTTTTTTTTCTTTTTTACGTTTTCTTTGTAACACACTACTCCTTACAGCAGAGGTTCCCAAACTGTGGAGCGCGCCCTCTAGGGGGGGCGCTGTGCCATTGCAGGATAAAAAAAAAAACCTGAACGCTGTATGCGCTGGGTTTTTACCTTAGAATGGTCAACTCTCAGTTATTCCTATGTCAATTTGATACAGTAGGAGCTTCCACACTTCCCATATCTGTCCTTTGTCGCTTTTATCAGCAGTTAAAACTGTTTCATCCGTTGTTAACATGTGGTAACCTGTTTTTCCGAGCCGCCTTTAAACGCAACATGAGCGCTAAGTTGCTCGCGCTGGGTTTACACTTGTGAAGGAGACCTGCTGCTGCTGTAAAGAGCTGCACAGGTGTGTTGGTATCATGGAAGCAAACCAGAAAAACGCAAAGAACTTTTCACAGTTTTTCCCCTAAACTAACCGACTGAGTTGAGTAAAGCTGTTGGATGCAGGTAAAGTTAGCTAAACAACGACTAGCTAATAACAATACATCACTTTAAGCTTAACAAGTAATTGATGTTGTCTATGTTCAGCTACGTATATTCATTTTGCCCCCCAAAAAAGTTGTGCCCCCCTCCTCCGCATAAGTCGTTCAACTAGACAGTTATTTGTAATCCATAGGGGGGGGGGGCCCAGAAAATGTTTGGAAACCCCTGGGGGGGCGCAGGAGAAAAGGTTTGGGAACCACTGTCTTACAGTATGTGTACAGGCGGGAAAAGGGTTATGAGGACAGGCTGTTCATGAAGTAGGTTCAGAAACTCAGTTTCTGAACCTGTGCAGGTAGAAATCTCCGGGTTTCCCTATAAACACATGTCCCTGTGTAAGTGTGCAGAACTCTCATTTCCCATATGACGAGCTGTCTACGTGGATATTTCTCCATCTGTCTGTGTGATGGCAACTTAGCTGCCTGCTGCTGTAAACACTAGTTATTTTCAGAGCATCTTTAAAAAGCTTCACTCAGACACAACTCACCAGTGCTCAACACGCTGTAGTCGGATCTCTCAGGGATTCTAAGAGCTCCTGGTTTTATCCTCTTTTCTCCCACCAGCGCTGCGCTCGGCTGCCATCAGCCTGGCAACATGAATAACTGTAATTTGCTTGGGATCTGTGATAATACATAAAGTTGTCAAGTGTTACCACAGGGACGTGTTTCTGTTTACTCTTGACAGTATCTATCCTTTAATCTGTCGGTTGCAGTCTTCCTTCTGTGCTTTTCTCCATAGCTTTAACTTGCTCTCAGGTCTATTTTAACCACTTCCTTCCTCTGCATCTGTCTGTTTTTGTAGACTCCAACTGTCACAGGCCTGTCCCCGAGCAAAGGTCCAGAGTCTGGAGGCACGAAAGTCACCATAATGGGAGAAAACCTCGGCGCTGGCAGCAGCGTCAACGTTCAGTTTGGAAACCAGACGTGCGAGTTCTTCGGGTGAGACTTCCCACTCACTCACATTTCTAATGCAGCTCTGATTTAATAGAGATAAAAGTTTCATTTGTGTTTTTATGTGCACTATAATGGTTGTAATATAATTTTTCACTGTTCGATTCATTATAGGGGTTGAAATTTTCCAATTGTATAGGGTGATTTAGAAAAACAAGACATGTTTTCTTTTGTTTACTATGCATTATGGTATTATGTGTTCAATTTCTATCATTTCTAAGACTTTTATTGTATTTACATTTATTGAAATAAATGTATTAGTATGATAAGAATTTTGATTTGTCATTGTCACAATAAATTCCAAACAATGACATTTTCTACATAAAACAAGCTTTTACAATGTATCCACTGTTTGTTCAATGAAAGTATTAGTAGATAAAAATTAATTTGAAAGTATGATTAAATGCAGTGACTTTACGCAGTTTAGTGATACAGATCACACTTCTTTTTATGACCCATGTCCTACAGAAGTGCATTATAAATCGGGATGTTTTTCAACATCAGTATTTGTGCTTAGGAAAGGCCAACATTTTTTTTTGCGAGTGTATTAACACAGTGGGGCAAACTTCCATAATTAGAGAAATGTGTCTTTAACAAAATAAAAAGTGGCATGAGTCTTTATTTTTGAAGATCCCTCAAAAGTATTTGTTAGGCTACAGCTACTTTGCTCTTCTTTTAAGTTGATGAGAGTTTCTAGGAACTTTAATTCACAATACATGAATATGTGTTTAGTTGGGTTTAAGTATGATGTATATCTTAACAAGTGGCCTCTCTGCTTGAGGATAGAACATGTTCATCATTCCATTATGCGTTGTGAGCAGGATGCATAGTTAGATTAACACTAAACCTTTTATCAGACAGAAATAAACCTTCTTCAATAACCATAAGACTCTTGATAGTTTCTTGTTTGAGCTCAAGAGGAGAATGCATTTGATTGTAGACAAATCTCTGACCATTCCTCTTTGCACAATCGGATTGGGTCACACAAAGACCTCTGCATCCAGCAGTCTTGTAAAATATTTTGGCAGAAGACTAAAGACTGTTCTGTTGGCAAAAGAGAGATTATTAATGCCAGGATGCCAAAAGTTGTTTTTATTTTACCAAATTAACAATTTCTTAACTTGGGATTTAACCCCACTGGATAAAAAAGTCAAATTGAAAGGTTGAATTTTTTTTAATCAAATCTTTCAGTGTATATGCTGCTGGTATAAAAGATTAATTTATTTTCAGACTCTTTACAAGTTTCACATGAGGTGTTCCAATAAAAGCGGTCGCCACTGTACATGCTTGCTGTGAGCAATTCAAAATAGAAAGCCTGGCTTTTTAAAAATGCGGTGAATCATTCCCATTAAATAAGGTGCATTCATTCTCATCTCTTCCTTTATTTTCATTTGCTTTTACTGAGACTTCCCTCAGGGAATGTCTTCCTTTCTCCTGCTGTCAGAAACTACAGTAGATCTTAATCAAACCTTTGAATACCAGCTGCAAGAAAACCCTTTATTCATTTCTATCCACTTCCATTCTTATTACCTTCCCATCGGTGTGTTTATGCCCCCCTCGTCTCTCCACCGGTTTTTATTTTCTTCCTCTCATGCTTGCCTCCATCCCTCTTCACCATCCATGTTTTCATAACTCAGATACTCCCACATGCCCTCTTTTTTGCATTTCACTCCTGAAGGAGCCTATTTTAAGCCCTGCAACAGTAATGTGACTATGATGTTGTAAGGCTGAGGAGTTGGGGCATTTTTAATGAGATATGAGGTTAATTGGTGGTTTGTGCTACTGCATGGGAGGAAGAAGAGGATGGGGACATTATGCCACAAGGTCCCCTCTGCTAATGAATTGGGACAGATTCAGAAGGTGTGCAGGTAGATAATGGAGTACTGAGAAACTACATGGAAGTGGTGGAGGTACTAAGTGCGTGCATGGGGTGCAGCTGTGCTCACGCTGCGTTGTTATTCAGGTAATTACACAACAGGGCTGGTAGAACAAATCGCATAATATATTCAGTTGCTGTAGGTGGTGCCTTTTGCTCATGCAAATTGAATAATTTTGTTGGTAATGTAGCTTTTAACAGGGTGTCATTATTTTATCGTATTTTCATCTAATCTCTGCACCGATGTAGCATGTCTTACAAATTTAAACTCTGCTGATACAGATCTAAATGTTTGTTTGTCTTTAAGGCGGACCATGAAGGAGATAGTCTGTTACTCGGCCCCATCCCTGTTCGGGATCGGCTCGGTTCAGATCAGTGTGAGCGTGGATAATGCCCAAATCAGGGAGAGCCTCACCTTCGAGTACATCGAGGACCCCACTGTCCTGCGGATTGAGCCGGACTGGAGCATCGCAAGGTGACCCAAATTACACTCCGCACAAATTACATTTATCCACGCGCTCTCTAACCGAGGCAGAGATTTCCTCTTCATCCAGATCTTTAGAGAAAGTCAGTTCGGGTCAGCAACAGGAAGCAGACAGGAGTCAATACTGCACTTCCAATTACTGTTGGGGTTTCTTCCAATTAGTCTGGATCTGATAGAAAAGACCCAGCAAACATATTGGAGGGGCTTGAGGTTGAGGTTGAGATTCAGCTGTGAAATTAAGTGTTACCAAGTCCGTGAAACCTTTTATTTTGTGGCTTTAACGTCAGAGCAAATAAAGTGAGGAATTTATCGAGTGTAGGAAGAGCTCTCCAGTCAATACCGTAATATATGATCATTTCCACAGTACGTTAACCTCAGCCTGAAAGCAGAGCACATGCAGTGAATTGTAAAAGTTTTCACACCCGTTGAACCTTTGCACGTCTTTTCACTTTACATTCTACAAATTTGAATGTATTTTATTCTGATTTTATGCCCTGGACAAATATAAAGTGTCGATTCAGCCGCATGAATCAACGATTGTTGATTCATGCGATTGTTGCCGTTAAACCTGCAAGTCTTTTGCAGTATGTGTTAATCACCTTTACACATGAAGAGACTGACAATGTTGACCATGTTTCCAACTCATAATTATGTTTTCTTTAAGCATTCGATTGTAGCTCTGTTTCTATGTTTACATTTTTTCTGCTGGCAGGTGAAACTCAGCCCTGGTCAAACCTTTTGTAGCCATAACAAAATGTCTCTATTTATCACCTTTTAAGTTGAACAACTTTAGCCAGATTCTCTCTCCTTGTTAAGGAAAAATACACATGCTGTCACCACCGTATTTCACCATGCAGACATGTGTTTAAATTGATTGACAATTTTAGTTTTCCACCACACATACTATATTTTATATTTACTAAAAACTTGAAAATACTTGATTTTATTTAGTGGTACAAGAGTAAAGGGCCCTGAATACAAAAATACATCATACTGTTATTTTGGTTGTTTGTAAAAATGATCAGATTATTGAAAACTGTCTTTATCTGTCTCATAATAAAATACCTTCAGGTTTGGAATTACAACGTGATAAGATGCACAAAAGTATGTAGAGATGTTTCCATGGGGCTGCAACTATCTAATCTTTGCATGTTTGCCCTGTTGACCGGAGCTCCACCATAGATGGAGGAGGAGACGTTCTGCCAGTGCAGGCTGAACACATCTGCCTCTCATTACAAACCCCTGATCAGAGCCGCATCTTTATATGCCTGAGCTGTCTTTGTATTTCAACCTCAAATCTGTGTCAGTTGATTGTAACGAGTTGAATAGGTTAAAATTCCTCTCTAATCATCCTCCACTCCAGAGGCCATCACCTCCCAAAAGAAACTTAACGGTGGGATTCGATTTAATGCATTAATTTTCATCTGATGGGGAACATTTTTGAAGAGGTGCATCAAGGTTAGAAAGTTTAGTGAGAATTGTCTTTGAACTACTTTGCCGCTCTTTCCCTCTCTTTTCTCAGTCGTGTTCTATTTGGAAAGATTTTAATGTTTTTTTTTTTAAGATTGTGAATAGAAATATGTTGACTTGATTTTTCTTTTTCTCATTTTTTTTTATTTAGTGGCCACACCCCTCTGATGGTGACGGGAACAAATCTGGATGTGGTTCAGGAGCCCAGAATCCGGGTGAAGTACGCTGGCCGAGAGTCTGTCAATGTAAGAGCCAATGATTCATTTTAACCCTGAACCTGTATGTGCAATAGAAATTGCTGACAGCATCTGCTAGTGTGCATACTGTATTGATGTGGAACGGTAATATCAAACTGGGTCCAAGTCGACACACTCAGAAAGATCCAAGTGATGCTTAGCTTTGTAAAAATGTGCCAGCTCTCAGTGGCCCCTCTAGGTCTGTTTGCTTCTTTGACTTCTGCTTCAACGATGCCTTCTTAAGCAAAGTGCATGTGAGTGATACAGATGGCAGTGAGAGTGATCTGCATGCAGTATTCATTCAAGACTTTTAATCCATCCATCCATTTTCTACCACTTATGTGGGTCAGGGTCGTCGAGGCAGCAGCGTAAGCACAGCTTCTGAAGTCTCCTCCCTCCCTCTCATCCTTCCCTCCCTCCCTTCCTCCCTCCTTACCATCCTTCCGTCCTCCCTCCTCCTTCCTTCCTCCCTCTGGGGGATCTTGGCGTTCCAAAGCCAGTCAAGTGACATAATCTCTGCAGCATGCCCTCAGTGTGTCTCCTGGTTGCGCATGTCTTTAACATCATACCTGGAAAGTGTCCAGGAAGCTTCATAGTTAGATAAGCAAACCCACCTCATCTTTTCTTTTAATGCAGCACCACTATTCTGGGAAGTTTGATAATAAGAATGTTTTAAATAGGATCCAAAACATGAAACATTAAGCCAAGCTTTATTTGACATGCATTAATTTATTTCATATACTGTTTTTCTGTTCATACATAGACTTCTGTCAAAAATGTAGATTAACACTTTAGTTGTAGGTTGATTGCACAGAATGCCATCCCTTCCTGCTTTTTCTGCCACAATTGTAGCAAGCAGATATTAGCTAGTTAACTAGAGTTTCTATCCTAGACAATGTATTTTTTTTTAAATCCATGCTTTCTTTATTGTGTGCATGAGAAACACATAGTAGCCTCTGTTCAGCCAGCTGACCAGCAGTTCAAAGCAAGTGGGTGGGTGTGAGGGTGGAGACGGGGTGGTTGATTTTTAAAACAACCATTTCTTTTGCATTGTTTTTTTTTTTTTTTTTTTTTTTTTTTTTTTTTTTTTAAAAACCCAAAACAAAACAAAAAAATTAAAAAAAAATAAATAAAAGGTTTTGGTTTGGAACAAAAAACGTGGTTTAA
>CAEGAF010089345.1:0-13574 GCA_903067075.1 Micropoecilia bifurca | reverse complement strand
TGTATGCACACCTATGTTGACCTACACCTGCCGTGCCAAATGTTGGCCTCTGCTGCTCCCGCCTCCGTCGTCACCTGTCATAGTCAGAGTTCACAGTCATCACTGACCCCTTCGCCACCTACAACCATCTTCATCAACCATCTCGCTCGCTCGCTCAGCCGCGCACCGGTTAAGACGTCAGGATTGGCCGCAGCAGGGGATCCCCAGCTCACCGTTACCGAGTCGCGCAGCGCATCATCATCATCATCATCCTTTACCCGGAGGAGGAGAGCTCGCGCCGGCTCCCAGTTGAGCGCGAGCGCCAGGACACACTGTAGTTTCTCACTTCGAGCACAGCTCGCGCTCCAACTCTCCCCCTTCTGCTTTCTGAGTCTTTTGCTCTTTGTGCTGCGAAAAGCCGAAGTGCAGAAGCTGCTGCGCGACCGGTCTTTTGTTTTTTTTTTGGAAGGAAGAATAGGGAGCAGAGGAAATAATAATAAAAAAGGAGGTTTCACCTTCTTGGTCCGGAGAAGAAACAATATGGAAGAGCTGTCGGCTCTATGTTAGTTTTATCGCCACTTGGACAGACGGAACCGGTCGTCTGTCCTTCTAAGCGGCACTTTGTTCACCTTCACGTGCGTCCTCATACCTGCGCGCGCCTCGCTGCCTTGGACGTTGCTTTTTAAGCAGGTAGCAGCTAAAAACAGTGATGGAAGAGAGGAGCCTGCTCGTTTTTTCTTCTTTTTCTCCTTTTTCCTAGCTGAGAGTAATGTGTCCAGAAGCGCGATAAAAGTGGCGGAAAAAGGCGACTCAGCGCGGAGATTTTCCTCAATGTTCATTTTGGTTTTATTTTTGTTTTGACTTATTCTTTTTCTTTTGTTAATCTTTTCTTGAACTGCTAAGAGAAACGGCAGCTGGCTGAAGTGGAGAGAGTTTGTTCGGGTTTAAAAGTGGACTAGAAGAAGCGGCTGTGGTCGGAGGTCTCCGCACCAACTGGCAGGTAGGAGCGCAACGATACACACGAGGAAAAGAAAAGTAGAAGAAAGCACATTTGACATTACAGTGTCCAGGATGTAATTTCGGCTTATTTATTTAAATTACGATCGTATCCTTTAGAGTTAAGCCCACATGTTACCTTGTTCCATGAAAGAGAGTTGCCGTTCTTTAATATCCAAATACTTTGCTCACAGATGTTGACATAACACCAGAGGAAAAATCAAGACGTGTGACGTGGTGCGCATAATTATGACCTTTTCGGTCCCACATTGTACCGAGCAAGTAAAACAGCGGAGGCTCCTCGAAAGTTTCCTTTTTCTTCTTTTTCTTTTTTTTCAGTTTCTTGGCTAAAGTGCTATGAAGTTCCCCTCCAAAAAATGTTGGGAATTAGGTGTCTTATTTTAATTAAATGATTTTACAACCAAGAACCACTTTCAAACTTTGGACTGGAAATTGATTCAGTCTCCTCTTCTGAGATTCTCACTATTTATTTTTGTCACAAAAAGCAGAAGCAAAATCAAAAAATCAAGCAAAACATATTTCTCAGTTGGTATTGTCATTTTAAATTAGGCATCAGTAAAAAATGAAGCATTTACTTTGAGGAGAGAAAACTCTTGGATGTTTTGTGTGAATGAGAGTTAAAATGGCAAAGCACAGAAAATGTACAACAGCATGAAAGACTGAGTGTCTTTGCCTCTGCTGGCTTGTCACATAGCTCGTCTCTCTTACACTATTTGCCCCTCACTGTCAAACATGGGGTAGCCTGTACCTCTCGCACTATTCATGGAAAATGTACATTTTTGCATTGATCTGCTGCTTTACCTTCTCCTAACATCAATTTGGTGTTTTATCCAGAAGCTCCTCGTTCCTCAGGGGTTTTGGGTAAAGGGGATTTTATTCTTACTAAGGTGCAGCCCTCTTATAAATGGCATCACTTACGCTTAGTTACTCACTATGGTGTGTTTGACAGAACGAAACCTTGAGGACTTTGTAGCTTTTCAGTTTTTTTACTTTGATGCAAATAATCCAAAGTCCTGATTGTTCCTATGATTGTGTTTGATCTGCCCCATGAGTGTGAGTGATGAATTCATGAGGAAGTTCAGCTGTTTACCTCATTACTTCACATGAATGATGAAAAACGGTGAAATGGCTCCTGCGGCCCACTCTTAAGCAGCTAAAAATGAGATAATGTGGTTGTTGGGAATTTTGCATGCGTTTCAAGTGAAGTGGTGAAAATAAAATAGACACTTCAAACAATGCCCAAGTAAGGGGTGCTATCTAATAATTCAGTTATCACCTTTAGCACACATTTTATAGTTCAATAATACTGTATCGATTGTTTTTTTTTTTAAATCTAGGTATATCATAATAAAATCATCTTTATTACAGCTGATTTATTTTTATAGTTCAATGGGCTAATAATGAATTCTGAGCAATGCAATATATATCAACTATAAAAACAAAATAAAGAACATCAATTTACCTTGATCAGATGCCTTTGTGTATGAAAAGCTTCTTACCGAAACTGCATATCTTACTTGCTTTTAAAGAAAATTCTCAGCTCTTTTGACTGCTTATTCTTTCTTTTTGCTGTTAATGCTTTTTTCTCTGCTCATGCTGTACAAATATATATTTTTCTGTATCAGACCAGTTTTTACAAATAGTTTTTCTTCAGTATTTTTTATAAAATCAGACTTGAAAAGTGTCCAGATTTGGCTCATGGCCATGTTTCCACATCACATTGGGATTCAGAACATTTTAAACAGAACACAAAATATCTGAGTTTAAACTTTTTCTCATCCCTTTACTTTAAGTTTGAATGAAAATGTTATTTCTCAGGTCGGTGTGTTTGCAGCATTCATCTCATCCTAACTAAAATAAAACACCGACAGTTTTTTTTGTGCGTATTCCTTTTCCATTTTTTAATGTTGCCTTTATGATAAATTATACAGAAATAAACAATAATGCATTCGAAAGATGTTTAAATATGTGAGATAAGGCCAGAGGTCAGATGAGGTCGGATAAGGTGAGACTTTGATTTGTTGGATGCAGTTTGCAGTTTATGCCAATAGATGTCCTGGTATCCTTTGGAACTGAACCCTAAAAGTGTTTCAGTCACTCAGAGGAGAGCGCAGAACCATTACTGCTCACTCCCAGTTGTGTATTCCTTTCCTGTCTCCACCTGCAAATATGCAGCTATTCATATAATAGTTCAGCTGATTTTATTTTATTTTTTACCTTCCTTACTGTGTATTTTCCCTAATGTGGTCCGTGGTCATTATTTTCACTTCACAGTTGACTGACCTGCCCACAGGATATTTCTGGATGTTCTGCACACAGTAAAGTTAGTTTGCATGCTCTGCCATACAGGATTTCTTAACATAGTGTGTATGGATAGTGTGTGTTTTAGACCTGTGTCCTTGTTGTCACACAAAATATGGTAATTGTTCCACACTTGCTTTGAGACTTGAATGCAACTTTTTTGCATTTGCAAAGTAGAAATGCTCCTATTTTTGCTTAGGTGATCCAAATTATATGATTTTCAACTTGACCATTTTTACACTATTTATTCAGACATAAAATATTTGAAACAACCGAAAAATGAAACAACAAATTGAAATGAATGAATGAGTGAATAATCTAACACGTAAAACCGGAAATCAGTGTCTTTAATTTTTTTTTATAAATCTAAATACATGTTAAAAACGGAAGCAATTTTAACACAGGTTCTGTTCTAATTAATTGAGTCTTTCTGAGTAGCATAGCGTGATTTATAAGGAAATGGTAAACGTACGTATGGTACGTTCTTCTGTTTAGCTTTATGTAAATGTGGAGCTTTGTGGAATCACATACAGTAACTTGTTTTTGTTAATTTGTGACAGGATGAGAATTCTTTGCAACCTGGTCCTGTGTCGTGTGTGTGTGTGTGTGTGTGTGTGTGTGTGTGTGTGTGGGTACGCGTATTTTCTCTAAATACTTTTAACAGAATACATAGTTATTTTAAATGTAGCCACACTTCAAGAAACAAACTTTATGTAAGTAATTATCAAGTGAGTGGCTAACATTAGAAAACCAGGTAAATCAGAAAAGGGCCCACACAGATACGCATTATTGCCTGTTTATTTTTTGCGTGCTATAAAATGCTTAACACCATGTCTTATTTACCTGTGGACACTAAAAATCCCAAAAGGAAACTCAATTTAAGCAGCTCTTTGGTCCTGCAATCGTACGTTTGCTTCTAGTTGGAATCGCCTGTCCAGTCCTGTCTTCTACCCCATGACCTCTGTCCCCATCGGACTGTGAAGCTCTCAGTGTCTACATGCCTCTGTGCCTGGGCTTGTCTGCAGTTTTATTAGTAATATAGTGGTTTAGTATTTGTAAAGCTTATGTATTGTTTTCAATTTGTTGCTTTGTTTTAGCTAATTATAATTTTTAAACCGAGCATTTACCGACTCCTGCCAGTGTGTGTATGAAGTGAAAGAGAGATATGTGCATCATTTACACTTTAAACCAGGGATCATTCACCTTGAAGAGCGTAATGAACGCAGTGCAGCGCTGCATTAGAGGACCACATTTGTGCCAGTGAGTGTGTTTGAATCTTTACTTGAGATTTAATAGAAACACAATGTTTGACCTTTCTCACGGTTTGTTCAGAAGCAGATCGCTGAAACAAAATGAATCCACTGCAGCTTTTTATTCTGTTATACTCACAGTGAGGTCATGTGTTCTTATTAAGCAATTAGATTCTCAATCAGTTAGCTAAAGGAAACTCCCTGGATTTTCTAGCTCTGCGTTCACGAAGGGAAGGCATTAAACTTATATGAAACCTGTGGGGGGAATATATAATATGTGTGGGTATGTGTGTGGACACATGAATTACAATTTACAAAGCTTCTAGACACTGTTAATCTTAAAACAGTATGAATTAAATTTTAGAAGGAAGAAATTCAGCTTCATTTAGCTGTCAGGTGTAGCAAAACTGTGACAACAAAAAAATGAATCAACACAGATTAAATAAATTAAAAGATCAGTTTTTCTACATTTTTCAGTCCAATATTAGGCTTTTGTGAAAGAAGATAAATGTATTTTTCAAATCTTTAGCTAATTTATTGTTAATTGCGGCGGACACTAATAATAAGTTGTAGCTTGTAAAATATGAAACATTTTTATATTTATAACAAGGCATCTCATAATTCAGAGTCATAATTCTGAAAAATTAATTAGATTCATGGACTGCTGTCCACAGAGTCCTGACCATAACCCCATGAAGAAGTTTTACTGAAGTCTGACCATCTTTCATTGACACCAGATTGAGAGGAATACATGCTGTCACAGCAAATACGTGCTGTTTTCAGAGCTAAATATGGTAAAACAACATGATGAAGTTTTTGTTTTTCTCTCTTAATCTTCACAAAGTTTGTCATACAAACTGTAATTTGGTTTTGTACATCTAACAATAAAATTTGGACATATGTCAGATTAGCAGTAAGCTCATTACATTGAAACCAATATTGGAAATTGTACGTAGTCTGAACCATGCGTAATTTAAATGGTTAATAAGCTTCCTAAAATAAACAAACAAATAATATGCAGAAATTAGGAGTAGATAACAGCATGTTATAGATTTAGCTGTTTTCCTTGCAAACATCGTGTATCCTTTTTAATTGCATTTATATTGGAATGTGGTATATTGTACACTGTCATCATCCTTTGTTTTTTTTATTAAATCCCCAGTACATTCTACATTGTGTCCCAATTTAACCTTTAGTGCATGTCTCAGGATTTTCCATCTGCTCCTCAGTTGTGTGTGTTCTCGCCTCGGACCACTTCAAGTGGCTCCAAGCTGTGGCGCCCTTTCTTTCTTGTCCATCAGCCCAACAACTTAAGCAGGTCTGCCCTGTTTTGTTTTTCTTACACAAGACATCGGTTGGGTTTTAGAATAAAATCCTGGCTCTCTGTTTACGTCGTAATGCAAATTTTAAAATAAACCTTACCGGGAATCTCAACACACGTCGTTTTTGCTGTTTGAAATTTGACTGCTACATCTGGCTGCTCCAAAATGCCATTTTTGTTCTGTCACAGGATTGGTTCACGGCAGAGTTCTTAGAGGCTGAGCCCGTTTTTTCGACACGTTTCGTAACTACAGGATGACGGACGAGTATTGCTACCTTTAAAAATAAGCAGTGTTTTGTCTTTCCACCTTTCTTAGGTTAAACGTTTTTGCATTGCAGCAACTATCGTGAAATCTTTACATGAACATGTAAAAATGCCTAGAAACAAATTCAAGCAAAGATAGTTTTGATGTGCACAGACATTAGAAAAAAGGGACAAGAAATGTTATAAGACAACATTGGTTTTTTAGATTTTTTTGAATTCTTCTTGTTAATGTAAAATGTTTTTCTTCTAGATATGTAAACTATTTGAGTCGTTGTCCATATGACAAAAGCAAAAGGAGAAAAGAAAATCTATTTTAGTCATTTGCGAATTGAAACCTTGGAATGTGAGTCCGGCTCGCCATCTTTATCTGATTCCTTTCTTCTATTTAATTATTTAAAAATCAACAAAATTTATATAATTTTACTTTTATCATTTGGGTTTTAGGATTTTTGAAAAGGAAAAACGAAACTATTTTTATGTGCCATAAACATGAAACACATCTGAACATTTATGGACTTTTATTGTGTTATTTATATTATACATATATTGTGTTTCAGTTTTAAGTAATTGTTGTTTTATTTTTGTTTTGGTTGCTTTAGTAGGTGAACGTGCTTAAGATAGTCTCAAGTGTTAAAAACAAACTAAGTGGTTTACATGCATGTCCATTTCATTCAGGCCACCTGCTTAGCTGATCAGGATCTTACGTATTGGCACAATACACAAAAATTAGTTCTTGTATGTTAGTTAAAGACCAATGCCTTTCTTTTCTCTTACTAAGGAGTTTTAAAAGCAGAAAGTTGGTTACATTTTACGTGTAATTTAACTTTTCTTTCTGCATTTCTGAACATTATTGTACTACAGATGCATATTCTGAGGTTTCTGTCAAGGATGATTGAAAAGACTCATTTAATCTGTGTCATCCCTGTTGAGATATTCAATGCATGGGGCTCTCTTTTTTCTTTGTGTGTGTGCATGGGTGTGCGTGTGTGTGTGTGCGTGTGCATGTGGGTGTGCGTGTAAATTTAAGAATTTTTCTTAAAACGTCGCTGATGCATACTGTATACAGACTGCAGATTCAAGAGGATAGTGAATTATTCAAAGTGAGCCATTGAAATAAACAAACTGATAAAGATTGTATTCAGAATATATTTACAAATCAAAAACCTTGAAAAGTTTTGCACTTATGAAAACAGACTATTTGAAATGTGCGTAGCTTGTGCCTGGCTATAAAAGCAATACATTTATGATTATTTATTTAAATGAATTAAATGCAGTGGAAACATCCAGAACGCTTTAGTTTGCTGCAAAGCCCATCTCCTGCATGGGCCTGGTATTAGACACAGACACGTAGTTATGCTCTTCTATAAATCACACACAATCATGCTTGTTCAGATTGTTGTGCAGCCCTCAGATAATCAGCAGACACACCTCTAATTTCCTCCTCTAATTCCAGCGCTTTGGACAGGGTGAGGTTCCTCCTAGTGGCGATATGCGGTACTAGAGCAACTGAGCAGTGTATGTTTTTGTAAGATGCACATTAATTGGCCTAAATATGGTAATTTATTTTACTTTCATAAAATGCACAATATTTTTTATTACTTAAGTGTTGATTTAACTGATTCATATATATTCTTATTTGCATATATATATAAAGATAAAGATATATATGTATAAAGATTTGATTTGTTCATTTTAAAAAAGCCCAAAATGAAATGCTGAGCATCCACAAGGTTGCTGAGAGAGGGAAAAAAAATCTATTGTTTTGTGAGACAATTCTTATTCGTTTTTCTACATGGAGGTTCTCAATCAGATTTTCTAGTTCAAGGTTGAGAATTGTTATTGTGATCATATTCATATTCACTTTTTCAGATGAACTATTGTATTCTTGACTTAAGTTTATAAAGGGATGCATGGATGCATATTGAATGAGCTAAACAAAGTCCTGTTCAAGCTGAGTTGCATGTTATGAATTAGACAATGTTTTTTATTCTCAAAAAGGATTTGCTATGTTATTATTTTAAATTAAATTTTATTTCGAACTATTACTTTTTGTTATTGTCATTTTTTCAGATAGTTTTAAGTTTTCCAGTTTTATAAATTGTGCGATATAAAAAGTATATATAAAATTAAAATAAACAACAACAAAAATAATGATAATAATAATAACAATGATAAATAATCATTATTCTTCTTCTTATTATCATTATTATAACTATTATTATAACTATTATTATTATTATTATTATTATTATTATTATTATTATTATTATTATTATTATTATCATTATTATTATTATTATTATTGTGAAAGTGTGATATTTGGAAATATGCTAAATATTACATAGAGATCCATATGTTTTTTGTCTTTATCCTAAATTTTTTAAATTATATTTCACTGTAGTAATAAAATCTGGAAAAAGGGGAGTGTAAATTTGCTGAAAGAAAGTATTTTTTTTGCAGCATTCAAATTTTGTATGAAACTGATGTATTATAATAGCATTTGGTGGAAAACAGGCTCCGCTTTTGCTTCATTTTCTTTTCATCTAAATTTGGCCTTCCCAAACATGATGATAAGAAGATTAATCGTCTTGTGTAAGAAATAAGGAAGCAGACATGCAATGTCAGATGATAGTTAGAACTATTTTGTCATACAGCTTGCATGTAATTCCTCTTTGGATGCAGTTAAAAAGCTTTTATCCATTTGATTAAAAAATAAACAATGTTTACATATAGAATATAAAAGAACATATATTTATGATTTAGTCGTGATTGGAAATAGACATGTATTAGAACATAAGCATGTGTAGCATTGCTTTCATAGTCAAATAGAAAAAAAATCCAAATCAAAAAGCAGTTCTAAATTCATGTTAGCAGTGTTACATTTTCCTGGCACATAGTGCTATAAAATATCACGCAGTGGTATCAGTACACTGAACTATGATAACTTCAGTTGTCTTAAAAAAGCTGACTTGACATAATTTTAGAAAAAGAAATAAGTTACTTCATAATTTTACCCCTTGAAAATGGGCCTCTGTTTCTTTAAGAAGCTCTTACTCTTTCTGACACTCAGCAAATCATCACAAAACTCCCCGATCACGGCTTTAAAGACATTCGTAGGAGTGTTGCACTGTGAAGTAGCTAATATAATGAGTCCAGCAGGTGTGCAGTTCCACAAGGTGTTTTCTAATTGCTGCTGGCTAGTCTGGAGGAGCCAAGTGAGAGAGTCTCCCTGCTCTGAGAGACGGAAGCTTGTAAACTGCAGCTCTGAGGAAGAGCTTCGCCAAAGGCGGCGCTCGGTTACACCTCTTGTTTTGCACAGCCGAATGGCTACCAGGAGAAATTAAAGGATTTCTCAGATGTGCATGAAAGAATGCAACACTGCAGATTAGGGAATAATATTATAACATGATCTAAAGCTCAAAAACGTAGATTTTACTTGATAGTTAACCTTTAAAATCTTAGAAACTATAAAAAAACAGTATTTCATTGCCCATCTTGAATAGGATGTAGATCAGTAGATGGACACACTGGTGGACTCTACAGTCGTTTGTATTAAATTTGCTAAAACATTAAGCATAAAAGGAAACTGTAAAATCTCTTTTCGTAGAAATGTAACTTTTCTCTCAGGAGACTCTGTGACATTTTGTCTCTGCTAACCATTCATCCAGAACACCAATTAGCCAGATTGTTATTAAGAGATAAGCTAATAGAGTGAATGCTTTGAGTAACGTCGCTTTGTGTGATCCCGTAATATTAAGGTGGTATTTTGTGCCATTTGGATGGAATGATGATGCTTTTGTTTGTAATCAGATTGCTATGATAGCTGGTGATGTTGGGGAAAAAAAACCCAGTGAAATCCCTGATGGGTCCAGATGTCATGAAGTCAGTGTGATCACTGCGATAGGTCCATGTTGACATGTACTGAGAGCCTGTGGGCCCCGGTGGCTCCCGGTGGTGTTCACACACAGAAAGTCAGATCGACATTTATCCCTTCATTTTGTAAAGACTAAGTAGTGCAATCTCACTAAATTTATGTAATTATTTTAGCATCAATAATGTGTTGATAATATGAATTCTAACCTACCCATTTCACATAGTGACACATTTTTTTATTCAAGTCTTTTCCCAGACGGTCATATGGATTTATGCTGAATACATAAAATGCTAAATGTTACCACATTTATTTTTTCTAATGAGTGAATAAAATGGCAGTAGAGGGGATACATCTTGAGACAGAAACAGGATCCAGTGTCCCTATTTATACAGACACTTTAAATAATTTTCTTCCCTCCAAATTTTAAATATCCTGAATCTGATAAATCAACAACATTTAATCATTTAAAAATCTTCCCAAAATATTATAAATGTTGGTACATTTAAATGTTAAAAAAATCCAAAATTAATATTTAGGATGCTGGAGTCTCTTGTATCTGTGCGTTACAGACAACAAACCTCTGCATAGCTCTGGATAGCTTTATTAATTTTTATTTCCTAACTCTTTCTTCAGCATCTTTATTGAAGTATATTGCATGTCAGGGTTTTTCTGTTTAGCTTCCATTCCTGCAATATTTTACCAAAAAAAATGAGCAGTTTATTTTTTTTCCTCAGAAAAAACTGATTTGCTGCTAATTCATGATTCTGATGTTACTCTTCACTAGAAGTGGTTATTATGTGTATTCTTGCTCCACCAGTCAACCATGTGTTGACGAAACTTATAGAAAAATTGTTCTACCAATTCATAAAATGTGCTAGGCCTTGTTCCTTTTTTGTTCTTTTTGGAAGTCAGTGTTGCCGCCAATGTTTTTTGCTTTGCAAAAAAATTGCTTGCCGGCCTGAAAGATGCTTTTGAGCATTCTGTATTGTTATGTCAGGAAGTTGCACAGGTTTGTTTTGTTGTAGAATAATGCAGATGAGCAAATCTTACACAAAATGTGTTTTTGTTGTAAGCCTCTTTGCACCCAAAGAGTTTACACACTAAGAAAGCTGAATGAAAACGTATGGATTACTAAAGGCTGCTGGTGCTTTTGCAGGTATGAAATAAAGAGGTGCATCATGGGATGTTTGGTACTGACCCCCAATTCTATCCCATCTATGCAGATATTCTACCTCTTGTCTTTCTGCCATTTTGAACATAAACTGATACAATTCATGTTGGTTTTAGGGATGCATGTTATTAATTTATGAGTTAATTTAATATTGACTGATCTTATTGACAGACTAATAATTATACGATAAGCAACCATTTTATATAAACCTGAGTTTTATGTTATATTGAGAAGATTGACTGTTTTTCCAGAAAATAAAGAGCTAAATTTTTCATAAAATGCTGAATTTCAAAAAGAAGGATTTTACCATTTTTATGTCAGTTTTATTACATATTGATTGAATAAACAGAAAATTGTAATTTTCTCACATTAATAAATTAGACATGTTTATAAAATATAATAAGACATGAATTTATTAGGTTGCTGAATAGAAAATTTAAATATGTGAAACACTTAATCCTCCATGACCAGAGAGATGTTCACACACCGTGAGGAGAAACAAAGATTTTACTAGCCCTGCCATCTTTATTTCTGTATCAACTGGATTCACTTTAGGATGAAAAGTAGTTCTCTCTTCTGGATGGTGGGCACATTACAACGCTTAAAGAAGGTGTAAAGCTGTCTAAGCTTTCTTAGATGATCAAATAAAAGTAATTTTGACCTCGTAAATAATCAGAAATTAATTATTGCATTCTTAGTTGGTTTCCTCTTTCAAAAGGAGATGAAGCACACTGTCAAAATGTTTTTTATAAAGTATATCTCAAATGTATATATTATAGCAAATGTAAGTCATCGTAAACTCTTATTGTAAATATACTACAGCATACCTTGAATTGGCAAGTCTTTTTGTCTCCAAGATATACATTTTTCAGAAACTCATCATTACATAGTATCTAATTTTATAGGCTGGATAAAGGGTCACAACTCTTCTGCAGATACCTGATCTGAGTTGTGAGCGTTATTGTAAAAGGTGAAAATACTTTGCAGAAATTACAGCTCAATAATTAGTCTTGTGCGGTTCCTTCAAAAAGTGTCTGCATTTCTTTCTTATTAGTGCTCAACTGTAAAACTGGAAGCTTCGCCTTGCAGCTCTTCTGATTATGTTCTGTATTTTGCCTGCATTCCTCAAAGTGAGTCCTCAGCTTTGTAAGCAGAACATCTGCAGAGAGTGTGTGATTTGTTTTGCTGAGTGTCATCTGTGTGTATGGGAGAAGAGGTGCAGGAAACAGGGTTGTCAGGGTCATCACACACCTGCGTGTTTGCATGTATTCCAGAAGCAGGAGGACACAGCGCCGCCACTGCTGCACTGTGATGAGGTTGGCGTATCCCGCAGGGACCTATATAATGAACATGTAAATATTTCTGCACCTGAACAGAATGACATTGTGCAAACTGTGTGCAAACTTGTGCAAGCAAAAGTTTCAATAGTGTAATGAAAAAAAATTAAGTCTACACACATTTGGTGGTGCACTGTAACAGGCTTTGCATGTGACAAAGGTCCTGTTTGTCTTAACAACACAGCTGTAGCTAACGCTCCTGTAGCGCAGATTCACAGTGCATGCTGCATCAAACCTACCAGCACCCCTAATGATGAATGACTGCTCACAAATACACACACACACACACACACCTAGTTGAACAAACATTACACAACTTTGATGATGTTCAGCCATGCTCCTTTAATGTTTTTAGCCAGCTGGTCGAAGCGTCTCTTCTCAGGGATTGTGGTCATTCTTCTCCTTTAATGAAGACATATAGAGATAGAAATGTTTGCACGTGGTCAGCTAGAGAGGGATCCAGACAACCTTCACTGACTGGCCCTCAGACTAAATTTACCCAAGGGCATCATGGTCGGATAGATGCAAAAACCTTAAATTCTTTTAAGAAACACACAAACTGGCTCCATGCACAAACTGCATGAACTGCAAGGGATGACAAACAGCTATAGTTTCAAATAGGTCAGCGTGCTTATATGGGTTAGGAGTTTGTGTGTGTGCTTGCAGCTCATTGCTGGTCCAGGGGACAACTGGCTGAGTTTATCTCTTTACACTGTTTGGCCCTCATTTGTTGTAGTGGGACATTGTGCTGCGCACAGGAAATTGCATATTTAAGTCCAAGCACTGTACATAAAAACTAATAATTTTATTTTTGTTTTAGAAATGCCAAATGTTCCAGCTTCTGCAAGTAAAAATAGAAAATGAAGAAAAAAATGAAATTAAAGAGTTTTTCTTGCAGCACAACATGGCTCAGTTAGATTGCATGAACATTTTTGTGTGAAGTTAGTGAGCTTCATCTAAAATTATATATATATATATATATGTATATATATATATATATATATATAAATTGACTGGAAAAACAGTCAATTTTAGTTAGTTGCTAAAATAAAATAAATAT
>CAEGAF010089339.1:0-12122 GCA_903067075.1 Micropoecilia bifurca | reverse complement strand
ACTAAACCAGAACTAGTGAACTAAACCAGAACCAAGTGAACTAAACCAGAACTAGTGAACTAAACCAGAACCAAGTGAACTAAACCAGAACCAAGTGAGCTAAACCAGAACAAGTGAACTAAACCAGAACCAAGTGAACTATTCTTGTCCAGAACCCTCCTGGTTCTGGTTGAGTTCGCTGTCCGTGGTTCTGAATCAGGACCTCCTGGTGTTGGACCCGCCTGCTGACCTCCGTCTTTCTGTCTGCAGGGCGGAGACGACCTGGACCCAAACTACGTGTTGAGTTCCCGGGTTCGGACCGGAAGGAGCCTCCGTGGTTTCTGCCTGCCGCCGCACTGCAGCCGCGGCGAGCGGCGCGCCATCGAGCAGCTGTCCATCGAAGGTACGCAGCGGCGCTGGCCCGGTTCTGGAGGCTGCTGCTGGGAAACCTGCAGAAAACCATAACTTCAGTTATTCAGCCTGTCATTTAGTTATTTAATTTATTTAAAGTTTATTTGATAGGGACAGACACACATTTACATAGACAAACTGAATGAAACATCATCCCATGTTAGCATCATGGTGCAATAGCAACAGCTGATTCGCAGCTGATTTTGCTAACTAAATATTTAAGTAACAAGCTGAACATTTAGCTTTAAATGAAATATTTATCAGACATGCTAAATATCTAGATTGAAGCCATTTTGTTTTTTAGCTCGGAGATGAATATTTGGCTAATATGCAAATTTACGTGAAGATGACCAGAAGTGGACTATCAAAGTAAAAGCTGCGTCTTCCGAACTTCTAAAATCCTGTTTTTAAATCGCTGCAGTCGCTTCATCAAAGTTTCTTTTCCTCTTTAACGTTTCAAATTAAACCAAAGGATGAGTCGTTTTAAAGGCAATACAGACATTTAGCAATCAATCTGCAGCTTTTATTTTGATGGCTCAGCTTTCAATTTGAGCTAGGTAAAATTAAATCAGAGCTAATTTAGAGCTAAATATTCAATTTAGAGCTAAATTGTTAGCTTGCTCACTAAATATTTATGTAGCTAAAAAGAGTTCTCACGAAACATTTAGCTAGTCAGGTCTTTAGCTGGCTAACTAGGTACAATATTTAGTTAGCTAGCCAACTAAATATTGGCTAGCTAAATATTAGCTAGCCAATAAATATTTAGTTATATTATTGACTAATATTGGCTAGCTAAATATTAGCTAGCCAATATTAGTCAATAATATAACTAAATATTTCAATTGAAACTTTTGACATTAATAAATCAATGTGTAACATAGTGAAAATAACTGAATAATTAATCCCCAACGGTTTTTCTTATAAAAGCGGCTGATAAAATGGCTGCTTTGGCTCAAAGGCTTCGGTTTCCAGCCTGGTGGTTCAACTATTTATCACTTAAATATAGCCAGATGTGAGGTAAAGCTCAGGTTTCAGGTGTTGGGAGAAAGTGGGGCAGGTTAGTCACCGTGTTGTTATGTAACGGAACCGGATGTTAGCGCCACGTTCTGCTGCGTTCAGGGACATGCAGGGATTCTCTGAATCACTCCGGGTTTATTTAGGGGATGAGTCCTTATTTATAGACTTCCCATCATGCCTCAGTGAGACCAAACCGTTACGTAACCGTGAGCAGAGAATCGTCCAGTAGAGAAACTCCTAACGAGCTCAGCCAAGTTATATTGAAGCTGAACAAAACTCTGCTGCCCCCTGCTGGCAGAAACCAGGACCAGTTCTGTTAAAATAAACAGAGACGGCAGCTACTTTGGTTCACTCAATAAAAAAACATCCAGTCGGTGATCTGGGCATGAAAGTAGCTCTTTATGATGAATAAAAGTCTGTTATAATTTCAGTTTATATTCCTGATTCATCACAAGATCCAGTCAGATCAAATGTGCACCATAAAAAGTTACAAGCAATTCAATTAAGTTTATGGATGAGATTAGAATATATTGAATTGGTTAAACTTAATAAATTAAGTTGGATAAACTTAATTGAATTGCTTGTTACCTACGGAAGCAATTCAATTAAGTTGGTTCAACTATTTAGTGTAAGTTTTGAGTTAAATGAACACAATAAAGTAAATTTGCATAGCAAAAGAATTAAGTTAAACTAATGTAAATAAGTCCATAAGATGAACGTAAGCCCAAAAAACACTTTTTATAGTGTTGAATGTGATAATAATGGAGGCTTCCCTGCCCGACAGAAGCCATCTTGTTTCCTTGGAAACCAATAAAAGTACGTATGGAAACTTTATCAGAAACAAGCATAAAAAATACACACGAGTTATTCGATGTTGATGGTTTAAGCCTTCAGTAGATCAGCAGTATTCATAGATATTAACAACTGTGAATGTGGAGATATAGTGTGATTAAAAACATTTGTTTAAAATAAAACTAATTTGAAACTGAAAAACAAAATTTAACTGACAAAATGCATTGATTCTGATTTTTAATGTAATGTGCTTTTGTTTAAAAAAAAAAGCTTAAACTTCATGGCCCTAATTTAGTTCCATACAATGAAGTTTCCAAAAAAAGAAGTGAAACTGATAAATGTTTGAAACGATTTTTTAGTTTCTGTCGTTTTCTTTTACAAACCTTTCAGCCCTAATTTAGCTCCTTATGATGAAATTTGCAAAAAAGGAACTTAACAAAAGCATTCTTGACCTTGAAAGTCACTTTTAGTAACTTTTTTTATCAAACTTTGTGGCCCTAATTTAGCTCCATATAATGAGGTTTGCTGAAAAATAAAAAATTGAACCTGAGAAGTGATTTCAAACTTATTTCAATTATATCTTTCAACAGTCTTTATGGCCCTAATTCGGCTCCATACACAAATAAAACCATAAAAACCATAAGACGACATTTCTAAAGAAGCTGACACTGCAAACATATTAACAGAAACATAATGTAAAGCTTAGTGGAAGGAGAAACTGTTCTGCGTTTCATTTGGAAATCATAATTTCAGAGTCTAGAGAACCAGAATTATTTGATGTTTCTTTAAATACAAAATGGCAGCAGCAGCGTTGAGGTGCGACCCAAACACCCGACCGTGTGACTGCAGCCGCTCGGTGCCGCCACCCGGTCGGTTCTGACCCGGTTTCTCTCGTCCTGCAGCTCTGGACTCTCTGGAAGGAGACCTGAAGGGGAAATACTACGCCCTGAAGAACATGACTGAGGAGGAGCAACAGCAGCTGATCGATGACCACTTCCTGTTTGACAAGCCCGTTTCCCCTCTGCTGCTGGCCTCTGGGATGGCGCGCGACTGGCCCGACGCGCGCGGCATCTGGTGCGTCCTGACGCGCGCAGCCATTAGCATGCTAGCTCAGCTATTAGTGCGTTAGCTAAATTATTAGCACATTAGCTCAGCTATTGGCATGTTAGCTCAGCCATTAGCATGTTAGCTCAGCCATTAGCATATTAGCTCAGCCATTAGCACATTAGCTCAGCTATTAGCACGTTAGCTCAGCTATTAGCACGTTAGCTCAGCTATTAGCACGTTAGCTCAGCTATTAGCACATTAATTCAGCCATTAGCATGTTTGCTCAGCCATTAGCATGTTAGCTCAGCTATTAGCACATTAGCTCAGCTATAGGATATTAGCACAGCTATTAGCACGTTAGCTCAGCTATTAGCATGTTAGCTCAGCTATTAGCACATTAATTTGGCCATTAGCATGTTAGCTCAGACATGAGCTAACATGTCTGTTATCTCAGCCATTAGCATGCTAGCTCAGCTATTAGCACGTTAGCTCAGCTATTAGCACACTTCCACTAATGTGCTAAATGCTGAAGTAATGTTTCTATTAGTGTTTGTGCCAACTCTGAAAACATTCAGGGCACTTAGCTTCCCCTAAATTCTCTGGATAAAATGTAAAACCCCAACTTATGTTGCTGCATTTTTAGCACACCTGCTAAAATGCTAGTAGGCATGCTAGTAGGTATGCTAGATTTTGTGTAGTGGTTCAGCGTTTTTGCTAACTTTTAAGTTGTTGAGTGCACTTTGCTTTCCCTAGTGCTTTCTGGACAAACTCTAAAGGCTTCCATAAGTCTGCTAGCAGAGCTGATTTTTCATTTGGCGCTTTAGTATTTTTGATGACTTTGAAAACATTATTAACTTTGAAAAGAATTTAGCTTCTCCTAAATTAAGTTTTCTGGAATTCAAAAGCAGAGCTCATTTTTCATTTTTTTTTGCTTTCACATTTTTGCTAACCGTGACATTTGACACTTGGCTTTCTCTAAAACTTTCTGGATAAATTCATACACACTAACTTACTCAGCTGCAACTGTGGGTACATTTCTGGTTATTAGCTAATAGCATAGCGGTAGCTGATTTTGAAACATTTAGCGCCTTTAGCTTCCCATTAGATAAATTCTGGACTGTTACGTTTTTTAAAACTTAGGTTGAATAAAGTTTGACATCTGTGTAGAAGTTTATATTATTGACTTTACATTTACATTCATGCTCTTATTTTGAAGTGGCTTTAGACTGTTTACTCAGCTGTTTCATTTTCTCTCCTTACCTTTTCTTTTCTTCCTCAAATAACTTTATTTAAAACAGTAAATCCTAGGATTCACTGGGATTTACATCTAAAGCTCATATATTGGCCCATTGGTGGTTGAGGTTTGATTCCAAGGGAAGATATAATTTCAATGTAGCATTAGCTTAAAATTTCATGTTGGTAAACCATTTAGCATGAGCAGAACTAATGTTTATGTTTACTGCTTCAGGGTTAGCGCAGCTAACCTTTTAGTTAGTGCTGTCCACCACTACATAAAAACAACCTGTACTCACCCACCCTCCCGCCTTCCTAACGCTGCCCTGGGTAACTGCCAATATGGCCGCCATGTCATCTTTAAATGACCCACTGGGTAACTGCCAATATGGCCGCCATGTCATCTTTAAATGACCCACTGGGTAACTGCCAATATGGCCGCCACTCCATCTTTAAATGACCCACTGGGTAACTGCCAATATGGCCGCCACGCCATCTTTAAATGACCCACTGGGTAACTCCCAATATGGCCGCCATGTCATCTGTAAATTACCCACTGAGTAACTGCCAATATGGCCGCCACGCCATCTTTAAATGACCCAAACATTGTCCGTCACCTGCAGGCACAACGACAACAAGACCTTCCTGGTTTGGGTGAACGAGGAGGATCACCTGCGCGTCATCAGCATGCAGAAAGGCGGCAACATGCGTGAGGTTTTCACACGCTTCTGCACCGGGCTCACCAAGGTAAGCCCCCCCCCGCCCCCCCCATCCCGACCCGGGAACCCCTCACCTGTCTCACCTGTTCGCTCCGCCTCCTCCAGATCGAAGACTTGTTTAAGAACCGAGGACACGAGTTCATGTGGAACGAGCACCTGGGCTACGTCCTCACCTGCCCGTCCAACCTGGGGACGGGGCTGCGGGCCGGCGTCCACGTCAAGCTGCCCAACCTCAGCAAGCACGAGAAGTTCGGCGAGATCCTGAAGAGGCTGCGGCTGCAGAAGAGAGGAACAGGTACGACTCGACCTCATTTACATGGAAAACAAACTCAGGCTGACGACTTCTGGAGAGTTTGTACTGTGTGCAGTTAGACTGTAGGGGGCAGTGTAGAGTAGAGGGCCATTAGCAAATACAGGAAGCCAGTTGTAAAGTTATTTACAACTGTGGTTCCTTTTTCAGGTCTATTTTCACCATGATATTCTTTCGTTTATATCAATATGAGGCTCAATATTTAGTTAACCAGCTAAATATGTAGTTTGCTTACTAATCTTAGCTTGGTAACAAAATATTTAGTTCAGTGCTAATTATTTTGCTAACAAGTGAAATATAGTTAGCGAGTATAGTTGAGGCTAAATATTTAGCTTGTTAACTAAATATCTAGTTTGAATCTAAATATTTGATATCTAGAAGTGTTAGCAAGCTAATTATTCAGTTTAAGGCTATCTAGGAGAGTTAGCAAGCTAATTATTCCATTTAAAACTATGGAGCTTGTTAACTAATTATTTCGCTAACAGGTTAAATATAGTTAGCAAGTATAGTTGAGGCTAAATATTTAGCTTGTTAACTAAATATCTAGTTTGAATCTAAATATTTTATATCTAGAAGTGTTAGCAAGCTAATTATTCAGTTTAAGGCTATCTAGGAGAGTTAGCATGCTAATTATTCCATTTAAAACTATGGAGCTTGTTAACTAATTATTTCGCTAACAGGTTAAATATAGTTAGCAAGTATAGTTGAGGCTAAATATTTAGCTTGTTAACTAAATATCTAGTTTGAATCTAAATATTTTATATCTAGAAGTGTTAGCAAGCTAATTATTCAATTTAAAACTATGCAGCTTGTTAACTAAATATTTTGTTAAGCTAAATATAGTTATTGAGCTAACTCCTTTACTTCAGGCTAAATAGATTTAGTTTTCTAACTAATTATTTAGTCTCAAACTAATTTAAAAAAATAAATATTCAGCTTGATTAGAGGAAGAATTATCAGCTTAGGATTTATTTAGCAGAAGAAAAGAGCGCTAAATGCTTTCCAAGTTAGCGGCTAAAGTGCTAAGCTAATTCCTCATCGTTAGCATGCTAGCTGTGCGTCCCGCTGACTTCCTGTGTGCGTGTCAGGGGGCGTGGACACCGCGGCGGTGGGCGGAGTCTTCGACATCTCCAACGCGGACCGGCTGGGCTTCTCGGAGGTGGAGCTGGTCCAGATGGTGGTGGACGGCGTCACCCTGCTGGTCGGCATGGAGAAGCGCCTGGAGGCCGGCGGGGCCATCGACGACCTGATGCCGGAGCAGAAGTGACGCGTGACGCCTCCTCCTCACCTCCTCCTCTCCTCACCTCCTCACCGTAACCCGTCCGTCCCGGCGCCGCGGGACGCGTAGAGCCGCCCCGTTAGACTGCAGTCTCCCAACATGTCAAGGATTTATTTTCTATCTCCTTATCTGCACCTGTTGGATCCGCCTAACATCTGAAATATCTAATAAAGTCTCTGTGGCCCAGAATCGGCGCCTGTCTTCATTTACAGACACGGATTTGATCAAATTCGCGCTCGTTTCTGCTGTGGACTTTGACTAGGCCGTTGGAACGCCTTGATTCTGGCTTCTAGACTCTGTTATCTTTCTTCAACAGGCAGAACTTTTTTATATTTAACAGAAAAAACACATAATTCAAATTTATGACCTAATCATCACTTAAAATGAGTTAAAACCATAAGTTTACATACACCTTATTTTGACCAAACCACATTTCTCTTCTTTCAGGTCAAATAAAAATATTTCTATTTGCTAAACAATTAATTGGGTTTACATACAAAAAAACAAACAGGAAGTTGGAGGAATAAACCAAATACTGGGACTTATGTGAACTTATGATTTATTACTGAAGTTTTTAGCAAACAGAAATAATTTAGTTTAATTTGACCTGAAATGAGCAGCTTGGTGAAGCAGAGGACAAGGTGTATGTAAACTTCTGGTTTCAGTCAGATTAGCCTCCAACACGTGTGAAAACGACCCGGAAGTAAAAGCAGATATTTCCATTCTGTTTGTCTCTCCTGCCACCTGGTGGTCAATCAGTCACTGCAGCTACTAAACTGATTTTAGTTTCGTTATAAATCAATAAACTGAAGTAAACTTTACCAAGATTTGAATTAATTTGCATAAAAACATCTTATCCTCTTACCTCCACTTTTGATATTCACCTATTTTCGCCTTATTCCAACCATAAACCTCATTTTACTGCAGTTTTACGTCTTAAAACCAACAGAAAAAGTTGAAAACATCCGACACTTTCGCGTCGCGGTCGCCATGACGACGGGAGGCGACGCGGTCGCCATGACGACGGGACGCGGCGCTGTTCAACGTGTTTAATGAGACACAGGTGAGCCTGAGCACGGCCGATCAGCTGGCTGCTCACATGTACAAAAAAAAAAAAATCAACGAGGTGAGAAACTATTTACATTCACAAAAAAAAAAAAAAAAAACCACACAGAGAAACTCTCTGGAGACGAAACTCAAAGCCCCACAATGCTTTGCGGCAGAGTCCAGGGTCCCGTTGCCCTCTACAGCTTGAGCTCGTCGGCGATCTTGGAGGCGACGTTCTTGAAGGCGATCGACGTCCCGGAGATGCGCTTGAAGCGGACGCCGTTGAGCGAGAGGCGGGGCAGCTTGCACACCTCCATCTCCCATTGGACGAGCCCGTCGCCGTGGCCGTCGCCGTGGACGCACAGCAGCAGGAAGGCCTCGCGCTGCTCGTAGTCGCAGCTGTTGGCGTCCAGCACCTTGCGGATCTCGCGCATCATGGCCGCCGGGTCCAGCGACGACGTCGTCTTCATGCTCCAGGTGAACCGCAGCGACCGCGGCTTGGCGTCCCGCGGCTTGGCGTCCTGCGGCGGCTCCTCCCGCTGGTCGGAGGCCACGGCGCGGCTGGGGGGGGGAGGAGGGGGAAGGGTTAGCGGCGTCAGGACGCCGCGCTGTGATTGGCCGTCCGGCTCTACACACCTGGAGCCGTCCAGCCGGCCGTTACGCTCCGCCTCCGACGGCGTCCTGCTGACGGGAGGAGGAGGAGAAGAAGAGCGTGAATCACAGGGACAAGATACAGGAAGTGATGCGTCCTGAACCACTAGCAGCGACAGGAAGTGATGCGTCCTGAACCACTACCAGTGACAGGAAGTGATGCGTCCTGAACAACTAGCACTGACAGGAAGTGATGCGTCCTGAACCACTACCAGTGACAGGAAGTGATGCGTCCTGAACCACTACCAGTGACAGGAAGTGATGCGTCCTGAACCACTAGCAGCGACAGGAAGTGATGCGTCCTGAACCACTACCAGGGACAGGAAGTGATGCGTCCTGAACAACTAGCAGCGACAGGAAGTGATGCGTCCTGAACTACTAGCAGCGACAGGAAGTGATGCGTCCTGAACAACTAGCAGCNCGACAGGAAGTGATGCGTCCTGAACTACTAGCAGCGACAGGAAGTGATGCGTCCTGAACTACTAGCAGCGACAGGAAGTGATACGTCCTGACTTCCTGTGTGCAACAGGAAGTTATGCGTCCTGAACAACCTACAGTACAGCTAGTGGCCACAGGAAGTGATGCGTTCTGAACAACTAGAAGCAACAGGAAGTGGTGCGTCCCGACCTCCTGTGCACAACAGGAAGTGATACGTCCTGACTTCCTTTGCACAACAGGAAGTGATGCGTCCTGACTTCCTGTGTGCAGCATCAGGCCCAAAGCTCCAAATAAAAAACGGTTGGCGACTTATGAAGCTACTGCACCGGATCCTGAGATCATTTATATCAAAAACATTTCACATAAAACGCAGAAAAACGTTTTAATATCAACCTGATGAATGTAGAAGATTTAATTATTTCTATAAATGCGCTAATATTTATTTCTTAAACTGAGTTATTTATTTACTCTGATGAACAAAAACTTGAACTTCCTGAGCTAAAACCCTTCCGCTGCCGTGTTGCATCGTGGGATACGTAGTTTCCTCCGACGCCTCCAGTCGGAGCAGAAGGAACCAGCGAAGGGAGGAAGTTGAGTGTCCGGACGACTCACCTCCTGCCGAGCCTGGAGGTGAGCTTGGCGAACAGGTTGGCGGAGGCGCGGCCGCGTGCCTGGCCCAGCGGCGCGGCGTCGTGCGACAGGCTGGGCGACGCCGGCGGCCCGTTGTAGGTGGCGGTGCGCCGCTCCCTCAGCTGGCCGCCGTGGAAGGTGCTGCGGCTCGCCGTGCCGCGCGGGAAGCGCAGCCGGTCGGGCGCCGCGGCGCCGCTCACGCTGTGGGTGGAGGCTCCGCCCACCGAGCGCTTGGCGGGCGAGCCGGAGGAGGAGCTGGGGGGGGTGGGGGGGGTAGAGGTCAGGGGTCGCAGCGTGAGCCTGGGGCGGCGGCGGTCGGCCGGGCGTTACCTGTTCTCCTTGCCGTTGTGGACGGCGGCCGGCTTGTCCGCGGCGCCGCAGACGTACGTGTTCCTCCTCGTCATGCCGGACGCCTGCAACACAGAGACGCGCCGATTGGCTGCTGGGACCCCAGGCTCCGCCCCCTTCCCCCCCCACAGCCACTCACGGCCGTCGCTTTCCGCCGGTCCGGGATGTCGCCCACGTTGGGGTTGTTGGCGTTGCCTAGCAACGGGCTGCCCGCCTCTCCGGGGCCCGGCTTCCTGTTGGCGTCCGGCTTTGGCTCCGCCTTCCTGGCAGCAGCTGAGGAGGAGAGAGGGGGGGTCAGAACCCGGCTCTGGTTCTGGTTCTGGACCCGGTTCTGGTTCTGGTTCTGGTACCTTGGTCGCTGAACCTCCTCTGCTTGGAGGAGGAGCGCTGACTCAGCAGGTGGGCGGGGGAATGGCTGCTGGACGAATGAGGCTTCAGCAGGGAGGAGGCTCCGCCCACATCCGTCTGGACACACACACACACACACACAGACACACACACACACACACACACACACACACACACACACGCGGGGGTCACTTCCTGCCGGGCGGCACGGCTCCGTCGCCGCGGTAACCGCTCACCTCTGTGGCCTTGCGTCCCAGCAGCAGGTAGGTGGCTGTGATGTCATCGTACCTCATCTTGGAGAGCGAATCAGTGATCTTCTCTCTGGAGTAACTCAGCTGGACCATCAGGTCTGAGGACGACAGTCAGGGGGACAGAGAGTGTCTCTGTGTGTCTCTCTGTGTGTCTCTGTGTGTCTCTGTGTGTCTCTCTGTGTGTCAGTGTGTCTCAGTGTGTCTCTCTGTGTGTCTCAGTGTGTCTCAGTGTGTCTCTCTGTGTGTCTCTGTGTGTCTCTCTGTGTCTCAGTGTGTCTCTCTGTGTGTCTCTGTGTGTCTCTGTGTGTCTCAGTGTGTCTCTCTGTGTGTCTCTGTGTGTCTCAGTGTGTCTCTCTGTGTGTCTCTGTGTGTCTCTCTGTGTGTCTCTGTGTGTCTCTGTGTGTCTCTGTGTGTCTCAGTGTGTCTCAGTGTGTCTCTGTGTGTCTCAGTGTGTCTCTCTGTGTGTCTCTGTGTGTCTCAGTGTGTCTCTCTGTGTGTCTCTGTGTGTCTCAGTGTGTCTCTGTGTGTCTCTGTGTGTCTCTGTGTGTCTCCGTGTGTCTCTGTGTCTCCATGTGTCTCAGTGTGTCTCTGTGTCTCCATGTGTCTCTGTGTGTCTCTCTGTGTGTCTCTGTGTGTCTCCATGTCTCTCTGTGTGTCTCTGTGTGTCTCTCTGTGTGTCTCTGTGTGTCTCCATGTCTCCATGTGTCTCCGTGTGTCTCCGTGTCCTGCCTACCGATCCGGTCCTGGTCCTGGATGTCCAGCTCCGGCTCCACATACGGCAGCAGCTCGTCTTCATCGCCGCCGTTGATCCATCGGTCCTTCATGATTTGCTGAAACGGAGGAACAGACGATTCGGACCCGGCGGTTCTGAGGGGGGCGGGGCTCTGGGGACCTGCTCTCTGATTGGCTGTGCCGTGACCTCCTGACCTCCAGCGTTCCTCTCTTGCCCGGGTTCAGAACCAGGAAGCGCTTCAGCAGGTTCTCGCAGTCCGTCGACATGTAGAAGGGGATCCGGTACTTTCCCCGCAGAACCCGCTCTCTCAGCTCCTGGGGACACAGACAGCCGGTCAAGACGGGTCCAGACGGGTCCGGACGGGCCCGGTTCCCCCGGCAGGCGGTTCTGGACCCAGACCCACCTTCAGGTTCTGGCCGTCGAAGGGCAGCGAGCCGCTGACCAGCGTGTAGAGGATGACGCCCAAACTCCACACGTCCACCTCCGGCCCGGCGTACTTCTTACCCTGCAGCACAACGAGGGGCTGAGACTGGACCGGGACCGGGACCGGGACCGGGACCTGGACCTGGACCTGGACCTGGACCGGGACCAGGACCGGGACCGGGACCTGGACCGGGACCTGGACCAGGACCTGGACCGGGACCAGGACCGGGACCTGGACCTGGACCGGGACCTGGACCTGGACCAGGACCTGGACCAGGACCGGGACCTGGACCTGGACCGGGACCTGGACCAGGACCTGGACCGGGACCTGGACCTGGACCGGGACCTGGACCGGGACCTGGACCTGGACCAGGACCGGGACCTGGACCGGGACCTGGACCTGGACCGGGACCTGGACCTGGACCGGGACCAAGACCGGGACCAGGACCAAGACCAGGACCAGGAC
>CAEGAF010089336.1:0-32825 GCA_903067075.1 Micropoecilia bifurca | reverse complement strand
GTGTGTGTGTGTGTGTGTGTGTGTGTGTGTGTGTGTGTGTGTGTGTGTGTGTGTGTGTGTGTGTGTGTGTGTGTGTGCGTGCGTGTGTGTGTGTGTGATGGAGAATGACCACAGATCCATTGTACAGAAGCCTTCATGTGGAAAACCTCTCCCTCTGCCTGCCACCGAACATTCATCTACTACACTGCATCCGTGTGTGTGTGTGTGTGTGTGTGTGTATGCATGTGTGTGTGTGTTGGACCAGGGGCTACAGAGTGACTGATGGTTTCCTGCCTGCATGAAGCAAAGTAACCTGAGAGTTGCTGCTACTGTATGTCAGGTCTAACACAGACACAGGAACAGGAAGTGAGCGTTTGTAGGCCGGCAGAGTTTCCTGCAGCAGCAGAGCTGAATGGACGATGCTAACAGGTTCACATCATGAACCTGGTGACGGCTTGGAATATTTAGCATATTTTTATGAATCCATCTCTACTGAGGGATCAAAATGTTGTGAAACTCTACAAATGAATCACTGATTCAAACCGTAGTTAGAACTACGTTATACAACAATATGTGGAGATCGTGGTCAAAGTAGAAATAAAAACTCCCAACGTTGAAATATGATGCAAAAAAGTTAAACTTTCTCAATAACACTTACAGTTTGGAGTGCAAACAAGTACATCGTAACGACTTCGACTGATTTCATCAGATTCAAGCATCAGGAATATAAATAGCATTTTGTAATAAAAACAAACCAAATAATCCTCACTATTCTTCCTCAAACAAAACTTTCTCTTATGCCCATTAGTTTCTTTAAATTTAGATAAAAACTATTAAAAATGACTCGTTGTATTGGTCTTTAATTTCCTGACAGACTCCGTTATTTCAGCTGATTTGAGAAACTGTTTTCATCTCTCCAAACTTGGAGGCAAAGTACTTTTTACTTATTTATTTATAGAAAGCATTGATGAGATCTGAATGAATATTAATATATTTATTCCAATATATTAATGACTGCAGACTCCTGCACTGCAGCACAGAGAGAAGGGACTAACAGTGGAGGTTTGGTCGACCCGTTACACAAGAACCTAATGCAGGCTGTGCAAAGATGCCCACAGGACAGTCAGCATATAAATAGGTGGGTGTAAAGCAGAAGCAGAGAAAGAAACAAGTAACACCAGAGCTAAGTTCATGGTAGAGCAAACAGGAACATCTGGAAAAGCTTTGTCTGATGAACCAATTTGTCTCCTGGATGATTCTGAAGTTAAAAGTGGATCCATCCAAACCAGAGGAAAGTTTTCAGACATTCTTAATTCTTACAGTTTTGTCTTTTTAGTAAAGACCCCATAATGCATAATTACTAACCAACAAGAACACAAGTTTTAAATTTTGGTGTTTAAATAAACCCCAGATGCTCTTGGAGGTACGACCAATCAGAGCCAAGAACAATGAATGCTGCTCCTGGATTGGCTGTTTTGAAAATATCAGCCAATAGGACATCGAGTAGCATTGTGGCTGCGTATTTCAGCTTCCCAAGCTTAATTTTTTTCTGAAATGTTTGAGATGCACTCAAAAAATATATGCATGTTCTCCATGAATAACTTGTAGTTATGTTCCACAGAAACATCCATGAATCAGAACTGAATGGTCCACTGATCTGAATGTTGGGATGAAGGTATAACTTTTCTGAGATGCAGTTGGTTCTGCAGCTCTGCTTTATTAAAAACTGAATTTGAATCTCTAAATCACTTCAGATAACATCGTCTCAGCCAGTTTTCTCTAGAAGGAATAAAGACTAATCTGGAAATCCTTCTAAATGTTTTGCAGTCATTTACTTTTCTTTCAGACTAATGCAGATGGAGAAATGTTTGAGTCCATTAATTCACACTTACCCTGCTGAGATGTCATTTTAAAACGTCATTATAACAGCTTGTTGTCTGTTTCGTTTGCTCGTCTGATGCTTTTACCCAATCTCCGGTCCCACCTTGTTACCCCAAACTTAGAAAAAAACCCTTCTACGTTCTCTGGCCAATGTCTTTGTCCCTCACTCTACTTTTTATATACCTTCAAACTGTCATCGCCACTCTCTCTCGCCCTTCGCCTGCTGTCCATCCTCTCAGCCTCTGAAGTTTCTTCAGTGGATAGAAGCAGAAATAGAGCCGGGCTGTGAAACCGAGCCAGAACAGAACCGGCTCCTCCTCTGTCTTTTTCTGTGACAGATCTTTCATCTGCTTTATTGTTCAAAGCCTCGTCTGGATTTAGATGCTGATTTCTCTGTACTGAGACATGACAGAGGGAACAGACAAGTTTGGACAGAAAGACATGTGTAGAATAAAGGGGAGGAGGAGAAAGAGGAGGAGGAGGATGAGGAGGAAGACAGTGAAGATCCACTCTGGTTTATCTGAGGGTGATGTGTGATCGTCTCCTCTGCATGTTTCACTCTAATGGTTCCTGTTTCTTCAGTAAATGACGTCAGAAGCTGCGTTTCTATTACAAACGTGAGGAAAACTTTAATATTTATCTTCTGTTGAAACAAAAGTTTCTGTTACTTCATAAATGTGATTAAAATCCCATTAATTTATGCGATGAGTCGATAAAGAACATGCAGCGCCATCAGTCACCTGCCACTTCCTGTTCTCTTCTTCTTCATTTCCACCTGCAGTAACAGCCGGTTGTTAAAAGTATGACTCATGATGCAGAAAGAATATTTCTGTCACAGTTTTGTGAAATAATTTCAATACAGCTGAGAAATCATGAAAAAAACTAGCAGGACCAGACACAGACTTTTAATAATCATTTTAAGGAAAGTTTAGCAAGAAAACAACATTGTCAGTTATCAGTGCCAGCCTGTCATAATCAGATCTATAACTGACCTTTGAACTCCTGCAGTAAGAACACAGCCCCATCTGGATAGTCATAGTGTTGGTGAAAAATCAAGCTTTATTGTTTTTAGATGTTCTTTGCTCAACTGTTTTTCAATCTTAGAACTTTCTTAAAGAACTACTACAAACTACCATGATTGCAATTTTTAAGTCCTGAGTTTATCTGAACGTTTGACTTTGTGTCATAATGATGTTAATAATGTCGCCTAGAAGAGCAGGAAGTTGCTACGTCTATTTTTGTGTATCGTTCCGTCTTCTGGGTAAACACTACACTAAACTTATTTGTATCTGTCTCGGATTTTATTTTCAGTAAAGAGCTCAGCTCTGCGGTTCTCCCAGTGATTCCGATCCTCCTGGGTTTCCTCCTGTCAGGCCACAGCTTCGCGCTCATGTGCTGCCCGTCTGCAAAGTTTCTTCAAAGCGCTTCGCTACATAACAATATGAAAAAGAGGAGAAAAGAGACGGCTAACTAGATCGCTGCCTCCCACAAGAGACAGAGCAGAAAAAACAGATCATAGCAAGAACACGTCAGTTTTTTTAGAGTCTGAAAACATCTGCATGTTGCATTGCTGAGTAACTGTTTTCCTTTATGGATCCAAGCTTTAAAAATGAATATTATTCCTTTTGTTTCAGTTCTGCACTTCACTAAATGGATCAATACCTCCCCAATTACACACACATCTGCACAAATATACCTTCATTTATAAAAAAAAAGGATTTGCTGAGTTTATGTGCACAGGCGACGATCTGCAAATGCAAGCAGAAATGTTTCCACACCAGAGCAAATACCTCTGCATGAGTTCAGGCTGCGCAGCTCCAGACGCTGGTGGAACTGGGAGAGCATGAATACATAAGCAGCACCGGGTGAAGCTTCTCTCCCAGCAGCTCCAGCCTCATGTTTTTCAAACACTTCCAAAAAAACTGTGGAAAACACGGGTCTCGTCGCTCCGCTGGGAGAACGCAGCTCTAACAAGGAGCCAGAGGAGCAGGGCGGTTGTTAAAAAATCATTTCTTTTGGGTTAAAAAAACATCCTCCTTCTATGTCCTTTTTTTTTTAGCTCCACCTTTGGATACCAATCCTCATGAGCAGTTTGACTTTGAAGTCATGTCACTTCTTCTTATTGAAGTGCCTGTTCTAGAAACCAAATTTAGATGGCAGTGTCCCCATCATGTGGGTGTTAAAGTCTGCAGAGACGATCCCCCGCAGAAGTCATTGCCAAGATGCTTCATATGTGACAACCTCGCCCTCTCTCTCCCTAAAAAACCCCAAATGGTAACAAAAATATAATAACTCCTTCTGTTAATGATTATTTAAACAAGTGAAAATGGTGATAATTTCCTGGAAGGAGAAGCGCCGTCTGTCTGTTGGGGAAACGTCTATAAAGGGATCAGATCAGAGTCTGCGCTCCAGTGTGTTTACTTGGCCCAGTTTCACACAGATGAGAGGGAATAACACACACGGCTCTGATAAGGAGCGGATGGAGCGTGTAAATCCAAACTGAGACCCTTTCATTTGTAAAGTCATGGCAACCCAACCGTCTGCTTCCAGATTCTCGTTTCTGGTCCCAAACCGACCGTCCAGACACGGCGACCTGCCGCCATCCGGCTTTCCCTACAGATGACAGAACCTGTCAGATCCGCTGCCTCTTCTCTGACTGATGAGAGCAGACAGGATGTTTATGTTGTAGTTTGTGTCCAGACTTTGAGAAAACGTGAGGTGGAAGACGCATGTTCCACTGTTTGCTTGGTGTTGCCATGTATTTCTGTTCTGCTGTTAGGTGTTTGAACGCTGCTCAGTCTGTTGCTGGGACACAAACACAGATTGGGTCTCCAACTGCATTGATTTTCTTTGGGAAAGAACTGAACTTTCTGTCTTAGTGACAGCAGTGCTGCTTATCGGGTTGTTTGGACAAACAGGCAATAGATCGTCTAAAGGTTATCAAATGTTTAGTTGGGTTTTGTCCCTGAAATCTTGTTAAGTTGAGGTATTATCAGAAGCAGAGCCTGTTACTGCTGTTCAGCAACACCTGATGTTTCCCTGCAGCAGAAGGAGCTCAAAGGTGAAAACTGCTAAACAAAAACAGAGATTGAAAATTAAATTCCATCCATTTCTGTAACCACTTATCTGTGCACAGGTCCAACCTGGACTGGTTATCAGTCCAATAGGTGGTACACAGTGTGTGTGAATGTGTGTGAGTGGTTTGTCCTGTGTGTCTCCATGTTACACAGTAAAAATGCCAGTGTTGAATTAACACCCAAAAGTGTCTATAAGTGTTCAAGTCAGCAGGTGTTAAATTCAACAACACAAAGTGTCACATTAACATTACAACGGTGTTAAAATATATCAAAAGTAACACCAGTGTAGTGTTGATCACAAAACACAATGTGGTGTTAAAAAGTAAATAATTGACCCACAAGGTGTCAATATCAATCAAATCCAGTGGAAAATATTCAAAACANAAAATGGGTATCAATCTTTTAACACTTTCAAAAGTGTTACTTTAACACCAGCTGACTTGGACACATATAGACACTTTTGGGTGTTAATTCAACACCGGCATTTTTACTGTGTACGGTGATCATTCAGTCAGATCGTTATGTTCAGTAGTTTTCAATGTGGCTTTTGCTAAAGACGAAACTTAAAAATTGTTATTATGATAGACCCAAAATACTATGCTGTTAAAAAGTTACTGTTTCTTCTCAGATTTAAATGCTTCAGGTCATCTGATAACTTTTAGTATTAATCAAAGTTAGCTGGAAGTATTATAAAAATGAAAATTTGTTAAGGGAAGAAAAGTTACCCAAATCACCCAAAAAGGCTCTACGTGAAAAAAAAAGTTGAGTTAAAGCCGTTCTGCAAAGTTAAGTGGTTTTTATATCCCCACCTATCAAGACCTTTTATTCCGATTATTAACATATCCTCTGACGTTTACGTTTGTGCATGTGCCTTTATTATTGTAAATCCAAGATGTACATATGACTTGGAGAGTCACTCTGATGTTTTTCGTTGTTCTCAGAAAGTTGTTTGTGAACAAAGAGATTAGAGATCAGAGCAACCATTTCTTTTCCAGCTGTCTTATCCCTTATCACTTGTCTCTATGACTTTTCTGGGAGATCATGTCCATATGAATAGAAAAAGGAAAACCAGTAAGGGAGTAAAAGCACCTGTGTAAGGGATTACATAATCCATAACACCTAAGCATTTTCCATCAAACTAATGATGAAGTCAGTAATAGTAATGTTTCTATGGAGAGCATTTGCTACGGCCCTGTAATTATGTTATTAATGAGGGAATCATTTGACTGTGTACTTTAGTGATTGCCCAAAGAGTCACTCAGGTCTCAGTCAATCCAGCATTACATAATTCAAACACAGCTACCAGATTCTGTTTCGTCTAATGGATGCTATGTTGAAGAAGTACCTGATTTATGACCCCTATATACCAATAAAAAATGTGGTTATTTTTCTGCATCGTTGGATCAGAGAAAATATTAAGAGGTAAAATTCAGCAGCAAAAAATGCTGAACAGCTGCTCTGGTTGCAAAAAAATCATCTGGAGCAGAAGAAAATAAAACAAGGTCATTTTTCATGCAGCGGCCATGCTGGATTTCAACTGTGACTAATGGAGGGAAAAAAACACATGAAACCGAGTAAGTCTATTATTGGGTCAAATGACCTTTTGGTGTAAATCACTTATTAAGGAACATGAAACATTTTTTTTAAAAAAAGCTTTGAGTCATGTACCAAAAAGGACAATTAAAATATTGTCAATAAATTGGACCAGTTCTGGTTTTACCCTGATTGAATTATTAGTACAGATGTCTTATAACTGCATAAGGTAGAACTATTTTGAACTGCTTTTCTTTTATTGTAGATTTCAATCATAATATATGATAAAGGATAAAAGCTGAGTAAATAAACCTTTTATTGAAAATGACCTGAACCATACTATAGTCGGTTCTACTGGTTACTTTTAAAGCATTGTAAAGGAACTAGTTTTTACGTGATTCAGTGGAGGAGAGACATCTGTTGAGGTAAAAGAAAAAAAAAATCACTGAGTGAGTAAACATGACCGCCTCTCTGAGTGGTCTGTGGTCTATTAGTGGCCTTCAGTGTCCCTCACCTTTCTCCCACTTAACGTCCTGCCAAGAACTGACCGAAAGCAGCTGTGATACTGGAGGCTGTTACAGGGAAAGAGATACTAATGCTGTGTGTGAGCTACTGTCAAAATGTATTTAAAATGCTCAAAATGTATTTAAAATGTCAAAATGTATTTAAAAAAAAGATTAAACAGGAAAGAGTAAAGAAAGGAATGAAAACAAAGGCAAGTTTGAGTCAGAGGCCTTCAATGTAAAGGTAGTTTGATTTTACTGGATTTTATTTAAGGGTGTCAGAGTAAAAGGACTGGATACACATTAGCCCTTCTTTAGATTTACTTGTAAAGATAGTTTGAAACCTTGTATTGTTAACCTTCCACTACACAACAGCTTGTGTTTGTATGTCATATAAAATCGTGTGAAAATTCAAAGAGCCTTAATACTTTTGCAAATCACTTTAAGTATACCATAGAGACAAAACAATATAATCTATGGTATATATGATCAGTTGCTGCACCCTGAAGCAGCAAATAAAACAGATTGAAGTAAAAAATTTCTATCAAAAGAGATGATGTGTTTACCAAGCGCATCTTAGACTGCTGCTGATGTTTCTTTTTTCAAAAAAAAGAAAATTCATCAAATCCTCCTACATACTTGTTCAATCTTGTTGCCAAACACGACTTTATTGAATTCAAGCATTTCATGTAGAGTTTACCTATTTCTCACTATTCAGCTTCAGGGTTACTGGGACCTGAACTGTATTAGAAACAGTTTGATAAAAGCAGGTGTAAAAACATTTACGGGGAATAAATTTCAGATCTTCTGCTGTTAAGCACCGATTTCGATTCCCTTTGGCACGCTGATGCCTCTCTGCTACCTGTTTAAACAGCGTGCCAGATAAACTGCTGTGTTTGTGGCTGCAGAGTCTTCTTAGAACAGGCAAAAGGCTTATTATCATTCCTGGCCATGCTTTGTCACACACACATCCACGTGCCTGCTGCCGCCTTGGCCGTGAGTCATAGCTGGACATGCAAAAGAGATGAGAAGAGTTTAAAAGAATAAATCTCTCTCAATGATTATATGATGTGCAGGCATGTTGAGTGGATTGTGCCTCATATATTTAACTAAGTACTAAATGTATTGCCTAGTTTGACTTAATTTAGATATATTTTACCCACTTGATTAGATGGTAATGCAAATGTCTGCTCATTCTATCAAAGAGCACATTTTCAGCTTTTATATTTTTCTGGGTTATTCTGCCTCAAACACTCGTGTTCACACACAAGCACACTGAGCAAACACGATTTGAATGTGACTGGCTGTCAATTTAAGCTATTTTCCAGGACTAGCTTTCACAGTGGGCTATTAGTCTATCCAAACAGACCCAGCTGGCAGAAAAAGACAAAAACAAGCCACAGGAAGCTAAGAAACATGCAACAGTGAAGACGCGGGATGGCGAGAAGGCAGGACTTTATTCCTTTATTTGTTTGATACAAAATGGACTTCGTTGACAATACAATACAAAATAGAAACAAAAATGCCACAGGATGCACACAGGTTCAAAACATTTAAACACATCCAAAGTCAAACAATACTGCTTTGGTATTAAAAAACAAAACACTCAATAAAGTGCAAAAATATTTTCCTCTTCTTTTTTTCCTCAGTTAAATACATTCACAGATTTGTTGTCCTTTTTTAATAACAAGAACTCTTGTTCACAGCATTTCTAACTTTTCTGAACTTGTTTCGAGACATATTAAAGTGCAGGTACGGTATCAACGCCCCATTTGTGACTGAAAAGCATTCACTGTCGGCAGTAAGCCAATTGTCTGGTTTGTCTTTTTGCTCTGTCTCTTCTAACACACACACACACACACATGCACACGCGCACACACGCGCACACACACACACACACACACACACACACACACACACACACACACACACACACACACACACACACACACACACACATTCCTCCAAACACATCAGAAGCACCTTTTTTAGACCTCACTTGGTGACCTAGAGCGATAAGAGCCGTTGGCCTGAAAGCAGCCACACAAAAGCATGTAAATAGAGCGTTGGATCTCAGAGTTTCTGTAGGCGTAGATGATGGGGTTGATCATAGAGTTATAAGTGGCCGGCAGCAGCGTAGCATAGGTGTACACTGATGGATACTCCCTCTCACCTACAAGGCAGTAGATGGCAAACGGCAGCCAGCTGGCACCAAAGGTCCCCAAGATGATGGCTAAAGTGGACACTCCCTTCTTGGTGGCAACATAATGGGACGTGGCGAAAAAGTGCTGCTGCAGGGCGATCTGGTGTGCGTGTCGGCACACGATCTTGCAAATCTTAAAGTAAAGGGTCAGCATGAGCACAAAGATGGCGAAGAAAGACGTGGCTAGGAGCATGAGGTTGCTCCGGGTCAAAGGGCGGACAATGCTGCAGGAGGCTGGCTCGTCCAGGCAGTTCCAGCCCAGCACCGGCAGCAGACCCAGCAGCAGAGACACCCCCCAGGTCACGATTAGCATCAGATGCACGCACTGCAGCGTCTTGTCTGAGAAGTACGTCAGGGCATTGTAGAGGGAAAAGTAACGGTCCACGGTGATGGCTAGGAGGCTGCTGATGGATGCCGTGAAAGACGCTACCAGAAAGCCCACCGTGATGAGGCTGATGGTCTCGGAGGAGATGACGTACTGGAACACAAAATTGAGGATTAATCCCATGCCGGCCAACAGGTCTGCCGTGGCCAGGCTCCCGATCAGCACAAACATGGGAGTCCTCAGGGTGGGAGTGTAGAAGATGATCGCTACCACGATAGCATTCTCGCAGGCGATGACGGTGCCTGACATGCAGAGCATGATGTCCCACGGGTTGACAGGGAACTCTAAGGGAGCGGTGGACAGTTCTAAGCTGCCGTTGTGTTGCTCCAGAGACTCAGCCTCCATCCATGGGACAGGTTCTCCAGCTGAGGAGGAGTCATTCACAACCAGGGACTCGTTCATAGCTCCACACTGCCAAAGAGTAAGAGCAAGGTTGTTTTTAAGGAAGCTGTCATTTTATCATGAAGTTACCTTTAGTTGGTAGAATATGGAGAGCTCAAAACAAAAGATTTTGTGAAAGGGTTGCAATGGCTTTAAAAGGCGCCTCAACGTCAGTGCTGTTAATTTACAACAAAATATAATTTCAATGCCCTTTTAAAGATCCAACTTCTTATCAACTTAGTCCCAAAAAATTTAAATCACATAGAAAGATTGAAATTATGTGGCATAGACTCCAATTTAATTCTGATTTTAATGCTCCGCAGTAAAAACTCTCGATTAAATTGCTGGTATTTGGTAAAAATAAAAAAGTAAGAAAAAAAAAGGTTGTCTAAGCAACACAGCTCATTGCATTTAGTCACTAACTTTGCAGCAATCCCTCATACCGAGCCATAAAGTGCTTCAAGCTGAGTACTACACTGAATTTAACAAAGAACTCAATCAATCATCCAGCAGCATATGTAGAGAACAAGCAAATATTGAACTAAGTAATTGCCAAAATGATAATAGCAACATGCACTATACTGTCTGTTAGAGGACAGCAATGTGAAATTTCCCCATAAAGTTTACTTTTATGTTGTTCCATATATTTAAAGCTGTGATTGAAATCACTTCGAAATGCTTTCTTTAGAGATAAATGAAACAGCTGATTGTGATTTATCTCTCTACAAAACATGCAGATGCCCATCATTTAAATTCATTCTTTTCTAGTAGATTATATAGACAGACCTTTCAAATTCAAAGTAAAATAATCCTAAGATGTTTTTTTGTAGATTCTTTATATGTATGTATGTATAAAAAAGTAGGTTGAACAGTAACTTGAAACTTGGCATATCTTTTCATAGTGCTATTGCGCCAGCAGAGGAACTGTCCCCGGTCCTGAAAGATCAGTCTCATAAAGTTAGGGTGCGTCTTAGCTTAAAGATCAAAACTTGTGAAAAATATTCCTAAATGTTTTAATAGCCACCCCACTCTGTTATTCTGACAATAAAAAAAAAATCTTTTCAATTTCAGAAAAATAAACATCACATCACGTGTTCTGCTTGGATTTCTCTACATTATGTTTGTAAAAAAGATTCAACTCCTACAGTTATTACTCTGATACTATCTGAAGACAAAATGATAACATAAAAGATGACAGAAGGATTCTATTTTTTAGTCCGTGGTACTTTATAAGAGGGTTAGACAACCTACCTTTCTGACAAAGCTGTGCGAAGTGGAATAGTCGTTCAAATCGAGCTTCAAATCATAAAGAGGTGGAGAATGAAGGCACTCGGGTTCCTCTCAGGTGAAGCCCTTGATCTTGTTGTGCTTCCCAGGCATGGGACACACACCTAGGGCAGGAGCGCTGTGAAGCATTGGCTGCTGTTCAGCTCGATGGAGAGAGGTGAGTGTGAGGAGGCGGAGGAGGATGAGGAGCGGTATAGAGGGGAGAGACAGAGTCATGCAAGGAGCGCTTCAAACTGTGGAGACGGCGAACGAGAGAAAGAGAGAGAGAGAGAGAGAGAGGGGGGAGGGAGACAGAGAGAGAAACACAGTACATGGCTCTCTGTCCTTCCCCTTGGATGAATCCGGCACACAGTCATAAGAAAACTCCAGACAGGTTCTAGAAAGGACTGATGGATATTTGATTTGAAGCAAACACTTAAATGTTGTTTTGCATTAAACTCTGTTGGAGATTATGAGGAGCCCATCCTGTTTGAAGCAACAGAAATCCGTCTGTACATGTCATTTTTTTAAATTATAAAATAACAATACACTCTTACTATAACTACTATTAAAAATAAGGAATACAGAAAGCAAGGAAAAGCTCAAACTGTTTATATTTCCTACTGTTTTTGAGCAAACATGAAAAGCTTAAAGTCAGTTGTGGGTATTGAAGGTAAAGCATGATGAATAAATTACAGTATTCTAAAATTATAAAATAAAATTTACTCAGCATCGTCACGGTTGTTGACACATTGTCATATTTTGTATGTTTAACTTTGATTGGGTCAGTAACCTATTGGTCTCAAAATATCATCTCTGTAATAGTCAAGAAGGAAATACTTATAAAAAAATAAGTCCATGCAAATTTTTAACTTAATTTTTCAATGACCAACCTGTGTATTTTTTTTTCTTTAGAATGTTACTAACTTTAATTATAAATTTTGAAGTGAACGACTTAATTAGTTGGAGTACATATTATACTTCAGGAAGGTGCAAGATGGAAATTAAACCAATAAACCTGCAGCAACATCTTGCTGAATATATCGTATGAAGAACTGTAACTATGGGTAACTGTAGCAGCAAGGTGTACCTAATAAAGTGGCCACTGAGTGCATCCATATGTATTGTGAAATAAATTTTTCAGCTCTTTCTCTGTGTGGGAGAGTGGTGCGTTTGAAACGCCTACCTCATGTGGCAGCGTAGAGTTTACACGTGAATTATATATAGCAGAAATAATTTATTGGGTAGAGTATAGCATAAATTCAAACAGTTACATGATTTTACTTCTATTGTGTGAAAAGAGTGAATTATTTCAAGCTAATCATTGATGTGTTTGAGCTTCTGGTGAATGCTGAATTCAAATAGAAAGGATGGATGGAAAGAGAGCCAAAGCAGCAGTAAAGCAATATGTAAACTAGCTTTGGTTTCCTGGTAACAGTGGTTTGGTCAGCCTCTGTCAAGCTTGGGGGCTGCAGAAATATTTATTCATGAGCTGAATAGTCACATGAAGCGTGCAATATTTTATATCAGAGACTCTCAACGCCAAACAGGATAAAAAAAAAATTAAATACACAAGTCATTTTTATTTGCCTTGCTAGAGAGCTAAATGGGCTAAAATGAAACCAAAACAAAAGCACTCCACTGCTAAATCCAAATATTCAACCTCTGCTCTATTTTAGAGGGGCCTTCCTGTAATAAGCTCAAAAATAAAAATCTGTAGCTGTTTGCATTTATTCACCCACACCAATGTGCTCTGAGAGAGGCCTCAGCGTAATGAGACATCTGCTATTAGGAACAGAAAAACAGGACTATTTCATGAAAAGCCTCCGTTCTGTCAAAACAGTCCCATTTTTGGGAAGCAAACCTCAACTGTCAACAGCGTGCAAACACAAACAGCAGAGCGGCACAAGGGGGCAAACACCTGTCTATGTAAACACAAGGCAGTGACTCACCCCTCAATACAGGAATGCCCTTCTAGTGATATTTAACAAAAGCAGAATCCGAGCATGTCTTTAATAGGCGGCGAAAAGGTCAATAACAAGAGCCTGCTCCCTCAGAAAATTTAAATAAAGAGACAACCCAGAGTGCAGGTGCTAAGTTTACACTTAAGTAGTGGGTGAACAGATTTAGTGTAAAAAAACAACAACAAAAAAACAAATTGCATGGACAGGTGGATGCAGAAATGGGCTTGGTGGTGAAATCTGTCCTTGGTGACTAAATAGAGACACAGCAGATAAATAACACTTCAATTTCACTCAGAAAATTGACCTACTTCCTACCTAAAAAGCTGCTGCACTCACCCAAGGAAACTTGTACTCTTTATGCAACACATCAATCATACAAACTGGATGGCTCCATCACTAGAGCTGTCACGTAATTAGATAAAAGCTGCTGACCCACTGTTCAGTAGTGAGAATACACTAAAAGCTATCATGACCCAAATTTTACAGGATTTTCATCATTTAACCAGCAAGATTAGTGCAGATATTAGCAATAAGTAAATAATGTTTACGCTTTTAAGCACAAGCGGTAGAAAGTGACAGTTCTTGCATGAATGGCCCCCCCAGAGACTCTTTTAGTTTAGTTCATAGACAACAACAGATCGCAAACATCCGAGAGTGGCCCATTCAAAGTCCACATCAAAAATCCCACTTTGACTTTGAGGCAACACTTAAACTCATTACTTTTTGTTTCTTTTACTTCACTGTTATGTGCTACTGTGTAAAAGTCAATCATATAAAAACACTGCCTTTATTTTCATATTTGTTTTCAGATAACAATAAAAATAAAAAAAGTGTTAAGGACTTTTCTTTATCCAAAGAAACATTTTATGACCCATTCAGTGTTTTAAAACAAACCTATATTAATGAGGTGATGTAGAAGGTTACGCAACTGTTCTGTTTCAAACCTGAACAGTTCAACCTGTACACAGACAGAAATTCATGCAGCCATGTATAATCACACTACCGCCTCTAACTTTAACTGTGGCTTATCCTGAGTAATCAACTGTCTATTTTCAGCAAGCTTCTCCACAAGTTCTTGGGCAGGCTCTTATTATTCAGTCATAAAACAAGAGAGAGAGAAAAATATGTTCACATTAAAACTGGTCTCTTCTACATTTCACTGCATTTTTATCAGATGGTGACAGTCACCTGATATCAGGCATTTAAGTGCAGCTGTCCACGCAGAAGACCGTTTTTTGGGAATGGAGCAGCTCGATGAAAATATAATCTAACAAATTAAAACTCTGAAATAAAAGGCATTCATCTAATCAGAGTTGATAGGAGCCATTTCACAGGAGTCCGGTCCCATTGATGGCCTTTTAGGCAGTGTTTGGCGAAATTACAGAAAACGTAACCAATAATTGCAACTCACACTTTCTCTATTGGTTTACAAGCTACATATTGAAGGGATTCAGTATCTCCCTGTATTTCAGCCTCCAAAGAAGAGCTTAAACAAAGGAGTAAGAAATCTCTACCCTATGCAGGCTTATCCATTAAGGTAGCGAGCATGGTGTGAGTTATGCCGTCACACCTGAGGTGTCGCTAGCACCATCACCTCACTACTCTGTGATCGACAAAGAAACTATGAGAACCCCGCGGCCGTGACGCAACCCAAAAACCATTGAAACATCTCAACCGAGGCAGGAGAAGAAGCTTTCTGGATCCACCAAGAGTCTCGTCACATGTCATTACTGGACTCCTGACATCAGCAATACGATCTTTTGCTCATTGCAATTAAATGTCCCCGCGGTGTTTCAAAAATATATATAAATATTCATTCATATTTAAAAAGAAACCTCTTCATTCATCGCATCATATGCATACCATGCTCTTCCCTGCTCCTCCTCCCTGACTCTCACGTGGCAGTAATGCTGTGGCCGGTGGTCAGTCTGAATGACGACTGAGCGTTTACAATGGAGAACATTTCACATTTTCTGACACCTGCGCTTGAAAGCTGAGAGCCCAGGAGAGAGTGTGAGGGGAGAGGGAACACAAAGTGTAAGGCAGCAAGGACGTGAAAGTGGGAAAAAGGACCCAATGGTAGCGGGAAATTAACACTTAAAAAAGCTGCAGGAAAGGTAAAATATTACATCTATGGATGGGTAGTGAATTAGGGAGGCCAGATTGCAGAAATACAATATGGAAGCTTCAGTTGTTAACTGAATAATGCATCAAGTCACTGATTTTTTTTTAATTGAAACTAGTTATAATATCACTAATATAAAGCTTCTTTGGATAAGAAGGCGTAAACATACATGAAATCCAGCTACATAAGAGGAATTAGGGCAATTTCATTAGGGCCTTTTCAGAAAAGCAATGCTAAGTTCTTTACATGAATAGAAAGAAAATAAAACTACCAGTTGTGTTCTTAAATATCAGTTTATCAACTAAGTCAAAGTTTTTATTTGTATCCTGTCAAGTTGCACCAATGGGAAAATATATTCAATATTTTATTGACTATAGTTTAACTTTATCATGCACTCACTGAATGCCGAGACAGTTGTTTAAACATGTTTTAACAGCTTAAAAAGGCAGTTTTATCACATCCCAACACAACCGACCCTTTGAGGACATTCATGATCTTGATAGCACAAAAAATGAAAATGAGTGTGACATCTTTGATCTACATAGTTATGTTAACTAATATTACCAGTTGCTATAGTCTGAGCGGGGGGAAGGTTATGGAGATTAAAGGCCCAAAGGTGGAACCCTGGGGTGGAACCCCTGGGGTGCTCTGCACGTGGTTAGAGAACAAGTCTTCATTTATCCATTAGCTGTTAAAAGCTGAACTTTATCAAAAGGCATCCGTCTTCATCTGAAAGGCGAAACAGAAATGCTATTGTATCAAGCCTGTGAATTTATATTTTCAGCAGACATTTAACACTTTTGACATGTTTACTATCACTGCATTTGGACAATCTCAAGAGGAGAGTCTGCTGACTTAAAATATTGATTTGATATCTAATATTGCATGACGGTTTTCAACTGTATTGTTCAAAATAGCGAAATGCACATTTGCACGTGCATAAGAATGTTCAAGGTCAGTTTTTTGTGCATTAATGTTACGCATGCGCACCTTGAAAACAACACTTTCACAATGGAGTCCTTGGTGTAGGTTGGATAAATAGGCGTTTAATTTATTAAGACACATCTCATATGTTCAACACAACATAATAAAAATGAAAAAAATGTGTACCACTTTGTAAACTACGGTAGTTTTTTTGGTTCAAGTTCACAGAAACACTTCATATTTACAAAAATAAGCAGACATGTTTTTGGAATGATAAATATATGCAAAATAAAACGGCATTTACAAAGAGACAAACAATTAGTCAGAAATGACAAAGTGACTCCAAATAATATGTTCTTTTATAAACAATTCAATGCCAGCTCCTTGCACTGTGTTGCATAACATAAGATTAAAATTATTTACACCAATTCGCACAACTTATATATTTTTTATTCTGCAACTACTATATATATATAGTAACTTTTATCCAACTTTAAATAATGTGAAAATCATAAATCCACCATTGTAGCCTTGAAATGCAGCTTTGCACAAATAAAATAGTTGGAAACTTATAAAACAGACAATATACAAAAGGCTTTTTTGATTTTATTATTATTTTTTAAAGTCAAAATTCAGCTGTGTAAGGTCTTCTGTACATCGTCAGGAGAAATGCATACAATTTATCAGTCACGAGCAAAAAAAACCTGAAACATTTTTGTCCTCATCATCGTTCAGTTCCAGATATTTGGCTTTCACATGTATCTGTTCTTCACGTACTCCCTGTACATCAACATATCCTCCCTGCACAGCGCCCTCACCTGGTCGTGACCCGTCATTACATGGCTCACAAACATTTCGTGACTGCCTCTGTCCACTTGAGGAAGAGAGATGGCATAGATGCTGTCATCCTTGAAGTGGGACACTGGTTCTCTGAAAGTAGACATGCAAGAGAATAAAGGCAAACTGTCCGACCAATCATGTAGCAACAGAAGACTAACACAAGTGGGAAAAAACCTTTCCATATATTTAGCCAAAAAAAAAGCTATTTTTATTTTACCAAGAAAAAAAAAGCTTTGTGAATAGCACGTTTAAAGTAGCAGCTAATGGCTGATAATAAAAGCAACAAGAGGATTGTGGAGACGGGCACTTTTTCAGCAGCATATTAGATGTTTTGTCATGTTTTCTCAGAAACTAAACACCAAAGCATGTCTTTCCATCCAAACAATGAATTAACAAGCTTCTGCTTGTCACATGGTTCACTCAGTCAGTTCCTTTGACAGCAGCTGGTGATCATACAGGAGCGGAACAAAAAGAAAGAAAGAAAGAAAAAAAAGCAAAACGGAGTTTCAACAGGACTTTGCCAGGAATGAGATTTCTGAAAGCAAAGACAAGGCAGGTAGACACAAAGGCATGCCTTCATGTCAGAAACTTGGCATTGGCTCTTCTAACTAGGCATGATGCTGTGAATTCAAGAATATAAAAAAAATTCTGATTGAAAAAAGAATGAAAAGGGACAAATTGATGTCTGTACGTAACGTTAAATTAAAAAAAATGAGCTTCAGCTTTGACTTAGCGCACCACATGTCAAGTCAATGTCCTAAGGCGAGAGATTTTATACTTAATGATTCGACTGTTTTTCTCTTTTTGCTTAAAATTAACCCCTACATAAAGAATTCTGGCATCATCTCAAACAAACAAAAAAGATTTCAGCTTTAAATCACAGATGTTAGGGTCTTTATACGGATAGTTTTTAAATACATACGTTTTCTATGAAAATTAAACCTTGTTTCAGAGCCAGGCTAGTTTTACTCCTGTAGTTATGATTTGAATGTAACTACATGTTCCCTCAAGTAGTTATTCAGCGCTACATGAGTTACAATGTTTGACTAAAATCCTCGAACCTTTTGGAATAAGAAACCATGTACAGTTCTTAAGACTATGCTCGTCAACACATGGTGTCAATACACTGAGAGCAGCAGGAGGCACAGCCGTTACTAGATACCTGGTATCTACTGACTGGATGCTTGCATGCAGATTCAGAAGAATGCCACTTTCTGTAGAGTTAGGACCAGCTACTGCCCATACTACTAACTCTGTAAAACATTTAATCTGATATCTCACTTAATGGAATGTGATCAGGACCTTAGAACATTAAGAAAACTGTAGGATTTTCCAACTTTTTTTCCCCCAAGTTCTGATCTTAAGTGTGTAATGATGTCAAATGCAAATCACAAAGACCATCGTAGAGAGCTATTCTCAATTGCAAAACTTAGATTGTAATAGCTTTGAACTTTTTTGTGCACTATTCAGAAACCTTCAATTAGATGGTACGATAAGCACAGGTAGATAAAATGGAACAAATATACACATAGGCATAGAAATAAAGTCAGCTGTATTTTCTAATTATGAAATTCATCATAAATGCAATTTGTAACTTACATCTACATCTTGAACAAACTGGGTATATGTGTGTGTAATTTGTGCATGTTTTTGGTTTTAAAAATTGCATTAAATCAAAAATAAGCCAAGAGTTACAATTTTGTGACATTTGCAGTGTTCACAGAAAAAAAGCTGCAATATTTCCTAAAGATATTTTCTATGTGCAGATACTAATTGAACAAATGATTCAACCAGCAGCTCTAAAAAGTGAATCAGATTTAGTTTTTCTTTTCCTGTTAGTCTGCACTGTAACCCTCATCAGTGAATTTCACTGAAAAGGAAATTCATACCCTCGTTTTTTAAATGCCCAACAACAGGAATTGGCAACAGCATTCATATAATTTCCGTTTTTATCTCCACCAATGGAGTGAGTATCCAGTTGCCTATTCCGGATGGATCGATAGAGGAACCGCACAGAGGGAGGTGAATGAATAATGCGTCCCTGGCGGGAGCCACACGTTCAGGGTGCCGTAACAACTTAGAATAGCGCGGTTGCGCAACAGCCAACACACCTGTCACCACCTGTGGACCAGGCAGGACGAGACGAAGAAAGGTGAAGAAAAAAAAAAAGGAATAATCGATAAAATTGAGACCACCTTCTAACTATACTTATAGAAAACGTCCTTTTTATTCATGTTTCTAGTCTGTCTTGTAACAATGAGAGTTTCTATCTTAGTACCAATGAGAAGCCAAAGTAGATTTACATTCACAAGTGAAGCATTGCGGCTCGATGTGATCAATACAAAACTTTAGTAGAAATTACTTTGTATTTATTTCAAAACCAATGGACATGGAGACAGAAAAGAAGGAGAGAACTAGAGAAAAAAAGAAAGGAAAAGAGCTAGGGCAATGAAAAAAATTAAAAAGGAAAGAAGGTAAAAGAACAGAGGAAAGAAAAGAGGATCTTGTAAAGATGCCTTCAAGAGAATCTTTTTTTTTCCCTTGAAGTTTTATGTTATAATTATTGGTGTAAATCAGCAGCTCAACATTAACGTATTTTCTGACCACAGAAAGTGCAACAGTCTTTAGGAGGTCTAAAAGTGAACAGTTACAAGTATAAAGTGATCTCATTCTTTTAATAAAAGATACAAAAAAAACGTCATTATAAAAGTTCTACCATCTCTGAATACATCGACCTCTGACTTCCGTAGGTTTGCTCAGAAAGGTTTGGAAAAGAAAAAAACCTTCTTTCAGGGTCACCTTTTACAATTCGTTTAATTGTGATTCAACTGCACATGCTCTGCAGCCTTTGTCCTCACAAAGCAATGTACAATTGCAGGACAAATAATAAAAAAGGATTGGCACGTGAATTTCTTTCATGCAGTGTTTTTTTTCTCCCCATTCTACTAAAACTTGTAGAATGCCTGATTATTTTCCAGCCAGATGTTCTTCACATTCCCATCCATAGATGTTCACTGTGAAGGTTAAATTTCTTTTCAATTTAACAAAAAAAATAAATCAGAAAATTTCTCAACTTTTGCTTTGCTATGCAGATGAACAACCAGTGAAGAGTGAATTTGTGCATTAAGACTTTCAAAATACAGCATTTCCATATTTAAAATGTATTCAAATTGATCTGACATTTACTAAAATGTGATGAAATTATGGCATAGCCGATTGCAGATTCACAGCAGTTGGTATTTAAACAATGATTGTGTGTTTTTTAATAAATAAAATCTAAAGTCTGATGTTCAAATGAATTGATCTCTCTTATTCTGATAGCATAATGTATAATTCATTGCAACCAATTGTCTTACTTGGTCTGATTTAAAAAAAAACATCTGCATCTGAGTTACTTTATCTCGGGGTTTCATGTGAGAAACAGTCAGGTGCAGAGCATCTTAATGAGGCCTTAAATTTTTTTGGTCTTTTTTACTAAATAAAACTTTAAAAGTGAATGCAGTTACCCTGGTTATCTTGGCCATCGTGTCTAGCCATATAATTTTAGGTTTGTACTCACAATGAGATCAAATTACACACAGGAAACCTATGAAGGAAAATGGTTGCACTGGACTATATTTAGGGGTAACAAATTAAAATGGTTTGAACGCATCTAAACTTTTCAGTCCTTCATCTAAAGAACCTTTGAATGCATATAAAAGCTTCCATGTCACAGTTGAGCACTACTTTGTTTTTATAAGATAAAACATAAAAAATATATACTACAAACAGCTCCAAAAGTAAGAAATGGTTGCAGGTTGCAGATAAGGGTGTCTTCTCTTTATGGCCATGTTTTCTTGTTGACCTATCGCTGCTTAGAGTGGTGCTGGTTTAAAACAACAACAACAAAAACACTCAGCTTTTTCTGTAGACTTGGAGATGAAACTGAAATCAACACCTCTGTTCAATCCACATTGTGCAGCTGCCAGGAAGAAAGAATTAAGCAGGAAAAGTTGAATTCAACTTTTGCCTTTTGCCTTGATGGTTGGACCTTTTGCCCAACCATCAATTAAAATGCATTTAATCCATTTTAGATCAATTCTGCTCCAGATAAAAAGATAAATAATGTGATGGGCTTATTGTAGCACTCAGTTGACATGTTAAAGTCATGCATCCTTTTGTTTCTAATGCATCATATTGTCAATTAATTATAATTATACTTAGGCAAATTATTTAAATAATTAAAATTATTAAAAAAAAAATCAAATCACTAAAAAAAAACATGTTAAGGCTTTCAAGTTGCATCTGAAAAAAAATAGGGTAGTAGAGATGTTCTATGTTAGGCAGAGAAATGTTACGTCTCAGGATGGAATATGTGCTTCCTTTTATCATCAAAAGAAAGAGCGTTTTTCTATGGTTGCACATTGAAATTACACGTGTGCTGGTGCATAGTGCCTCCACTTCCTGCTGGGTCATGGCTGCAGCCGCAGCGAGAAGACGGCTGGACCAAGCATGGAATGAAAAGAAATAAAGTAAGTACCATATGCGTGCACAGCTAGAGGCCTTGCGGGAACCTATTTAGTTTTGCTCTTCTCCCAAGGAGACTTAGGGGGCGAAATTGTAGTGTGAAATCCAAGTGTTGTTTTTTGACTAAAAGCTAATATGACAACGGTGAACAAAACGTGAGTTTGAGCTACTAAGCTTAGCTGCACGTGTCCATGTGTATCTCAACAGACGGTAACAATGTTTGAATTCAAAAAGTAATCAGAAAATTTAGCTTCTTTAGCAATGGCTATTTGTGGCTTTCTGTCCTTGTGGAAGATGTCAATGAGTTTCTATAGGACAATGGTGAAGTCAACAATATTTCACATGAGTTCATAGACTATCTACAGAGCAATATCTTTTAAAAAGCTTTAATATCCAAACTTTCTCAGAGTCTGAACTTGAATGTTCAGTAGCTGCGAGGCATAACCATTGAAATTAAGAGTCAACATTATTTTTGCTGTTTTGGTATTTCTGGACCATCTTATTAAAATCAAAGGGCTCCACTAAAAGGTTATGGATTTACATCATTTGTGTTTGTACAACCAGCTCTAAAGACACCACAGGCCCAGTAAAATGAGATCCAGGGAAAAAACAGTGAATAAGGTTTATATATATATATACACACACACACACACACACACACACACACACACACACACACACACACACACACACACACACACACACACACACAAAACTGCAACTCTATTATGTTTTGATATGAAAACACCAAACTCTGGCATTTGTGCCAAACTGTTAGACAGCAACATCAGTTCTTTTTGCTTAATAGTTCACATGTTTTACTTACAAGCAAATGATATTCGCCAAGTTTATGCGTTCTGTCTTCTCCACTGTGTGCTGGTTCTCACCAAGGTGTGCAAACCTGCAGAAAGAAAAAAGAAACGCAAGTAAAAAATTACCCTCTAAAGGTAAATTATAACTCCTAACCCTTCAGTATCATATTATTTTCTTTATGAATATCTTTGGATCCACCGTCTTCTAATTATTCACCAGGTTGTCCTCCTCCCCTCCCCCCCCACTGGCAATAATGTGCAAAATCACAAGGGGATTTCTTGTTCTTGCTTATGATTTTTATTATTGATGCACTGATTAGTGGCGCTCTGGCTTTCGCTAACATCTTTAGAGCTGTTGCTACTTCCAGTTCCAATAATGAATGCAATTTAGTTCTTATTATGAGCCACTATGGTCGGGGGATATGAACGTCATTCTTCACGACAATTTGGAGGCCAATTCCCTTGCTCCAATTACATCTGTGTCTGTCGTCAGAGTCACATAAAACAGAAAACAACGAGCGCTGAAGGTGTTTGGAATACAAAACGAAGCCGTAGCGATGTGTGTCAGAAAGGAATCAGCCGGCACTAGAGAACAAAACAGCGCACGCCTCCACCAACTGGCAGAGAGCACTGGGCAAGTTTCTGACGGGTCCAGTCCACCGAGTCAACTGTGCCGTCCCACCCGCAAACACGTTTTCCCCAAAAATGTCACACCAGGTAAAGAGAAATAAGCAATATTTGCAACAATGTAGCTGCTATGTTAAATGATCAACCCAAGACAAATTTTCTTTGAGCATTTTTCTTAAACTGCATAGGTTTTTATAATATATCACAAAAGATAAATTGTATATAAATGACCCAAATAAAAGATGTGACCTGGATTTATCTAAAGGGAATTAGTATGAGCCTCCTACTGGGTAATAACGCACTTGGTGATTATCTGTCAGCTGGCAGCCAGTTACTTAAGCCCAAATTAAGCAATAAGTGGCTTCTCTTATTTTTTTCCAAGCGAAAGGAACATCGTTTGGTTGGGGAAAAGATGTTGTTTAAGGAGTTTCCGGTCATTTTCATGCATTGAGCAGAGGAAACATCTAGGGAGATTTTACATAAACTACTAAAAGTTAGCTTAAGAACTGTCCTGTGCATTAAAAATAAAGAAAAACGTGTGGTCTGAAAAAAAAATCCAGACTGATTCTGATCAGCAATCACTTAAACGTCTGCTGAACTCAAACCAAACAAAAAAAACTACAGTAGGCCCCAGGGCTGTTTCTACTGAGAGGATACTTCACTTAAAGGTTGACTATAATGCCTATCAAAAATAAAAATAATCTACCCGTTGGTTAAATTCCAAACTGATCCGGGTCTTCCAAGGACGCGAGAAGGCTGTGTCTGGTAAAAGACATTATTAAAGCTATCATCAAATATTCATTTAGCTTCCAAGGAAGAAATAGTTATGTTCAATTTTGAATCCTGTGGGGATCTATTTATCAACACTGCTGGGTGCATTCTGGGGCAAAAAATGAGATGCAACACAGAAGAGAAACAGACAAGTGAACGAGCGGACAAAGGTGGACAAAGAACAGTCGGGTCAGTGTGATGCACAGAGCAGGGCAAATATGACTATGTCCATTTATCAAAATTGATTATTTTTGCCCTGAGGCGGTGACTGACGCAGTGTCCTTGTTTCATCCTTCACTGACCTGGTGACGTATGAATGGAAATAAAACATTTTGAAAACCAGAACAACACTTCTATTCAGACATAAATTAGGTATTTAGGTCAGATAAGAAAGCAATTATTTCAACAGTTAGTCGTTAGGTCAGAGAACTTGTTGCCTAAGCACAGCACAGAAATTACTAGCATGAGAATAGATTGCGTGGTGAGATTCTGTTTGAAGTTGCAGTGGTGAAGGGGAACAACACACACGAAAACCACGAATGGCCAAAATGATTTTAGCGGTCTTAATCTAAAGGGGTAAAGGGATTTTCTGGTTGTCGAGCTTCTCCAGTTGCGTTTTGAAGTAATCAGTAAAACCTGATGTAGATGAGGACAAGAGATAAGGAGACAATTTTTTTTTTAAAATAGCTGAACACTGGCCATGTAGGAACATCTTTTTTATGACAATCATAAGGTTGAGTTACGCTTAGTTTTGTTTACCCATCCATAAAGTTAGCATACTTTTTTGCTCCATGGTCCTGTTAAAATTCAGGCCAGGTTAGCCTCTTTAATCAATTCAAAGCTATGTTTTATTTATTTATTTATTTATTTTACCACAGACATAGACAGTTTTCTTTCAATTTCCACTGTTTAGATGGCCGGCAACATCTTTTTTTATTCTATTCATTAAAACAAAAACAAAAATCTGTCGACAGGAAAATAAAAGCCTCCAACAACAGAATTCCTCAAAAATTAATGAACCACTTTATTAAACAATAAACAATCTGTCTTTGACGTGGACAATTTGCAAAAGGTGAGTCCATAAATGTATAGCAATAACCTTTACCTTTCATAAATGAGCAAATCCTCCTCTGCGGGACACTCTGCAAGAATCCGACCGTAAGGCTCCTTCATTGCTTGCTGTGGCTGGACCTCCTACAGAAGTGAGACAAATGGTAACAAATTAATGTGAGCGGCACGGAAATAAAAAAAAAAAAACGTGTTGAAGTCTTACTGACGCGTCAACATCAATGCTACCAAAGAGGTACAAAGACCACCAGTTCGGGACGCTCTTCTCGGAACATAAACCCATTCAGACAAGGTCATCGAGTTCAGATGCTCCTCTGCAACGTCTTCAGCAATTATGGCCACCCAAGGAGTTTAATATAAGCAGCTTTGACAGTAATTACGTGGTGTCTGATGAGGCGGTTTTAGGTTTCTCCATGTTTGTGTCCTGTGGCCTCCCGGGGTTCTTTCGCATGGTGCCCAGTTCGTAGAAACACAAAATGTCCATAGAATTATGACCACTTGTCTAATCTTTTGCAAGAATTCATTTCTGCCAACTACGAGGTATGACACAGCGGAACACAAACTCTACCAGACCTCTAAAGTTACCTGACGGCACCTGAAAAAAAGATTTTAGAGGGTTGTTTTATCTATCTAAGTCTGCTGGGACGTGTTTTATGATCTCTAATGTGCAGATATGACAAAAAAAGCATTTTCAGAAATATATCACTTAAATGTTTTATGAACTGGAGGTGATTTACATGCCTTTGTTTCGAACTGAGGGGAGCCTCTAAAGAAACAACAGACGGCTGGTTATGTAACGGCACGTAGAGCAGCAACTAAGGCCAATATCCCTCTTTGTATTGCAGCAATAGTTTCAGCGCTATGCTTTCAATTTGATTGTTTCTGTATTAATGTGAGCTGCACAGACAGGCGAATTAGTTGCACAGATAGGGGACCGTGAACAAACAAAAAAAATGCTCTGAACACAAAAAAACACATAAGCACAAAAACAAAGATCCACAGATCCTGTCAAAAGCAGACAGAGACAAGAAAAGGACATTTAGGGAAAACGTGAACTTACTCATACATCCACACTAAAGCAGGAAAAAAAAGATAAGCATGTGTAGTTTAACAGCGAATGAGGTAATGATCTAATGTATAAATATTTCAGCGTTTTCGTGTGTTGTGCTGGCACCAAATCCATTCTCCGAGACTGCCTGCAGGCAGCGACACACATAATGTGTTGCCCGACACGTGAGCTCCATGTCCAGCACCAAATGCATTTATTCATGACTGGATCATAGCTCAAGGTCCTGACAAGACAGAAAACTGAAGAACAATACATCATGACTCAGGAGTCGGAAACAAACGGATGGAGAGAAAAGAGGCAGGCATTTTTCTAATCACAGTCGGACCTGTTGAGATTTCTCAGAGCAGACTTTCTCTGCTCAGAAAAAATTTTAATTTTAAGGTTTTAATCGACGTTGTGTCAAAGTAGCAAAAAAAAAAGCATAATACTTTTCTTTTTGTTTAAAATCCATTTAATTAGATGCAGACTGTGGTGAAGATAATGGCTCACCAAAATCCCTCCACCACTTTGGGTGTAAACTCTCACTTCAAACAGCATCTATTCTGCAACTGAAGTGACAGATTAAAATGGAACAGACCTCCTTCTAATTATACAAGTGAGTTACCTAATTTAAACCTCTTTTAACAATGTATTTTAAGTAGTTTTTTTTTTTTTATCTCAGTTGAATTCAATTCTGTTGTTAGAATTGATGGTATATATTTTTGTGTCCAAACATCTTCAACAAGCTTTCATAGAATGTCACAAGGGTGTCCCATGTTCATGGATACACATACACTGCTTAAAAAGGAGCCATCTTTTTCCTCACTATATAAAATTAAATTAGCAGAGACATTACCTGTTTTAAGTAAGTTGGGTTTACAAAGTTATTTAGATCTGGTAAATGCCAAAATAATGACATTTTCAATTAAGTGAACTTTCTTATACTTAGAGATTTTCTTATGCTAATAATGTATGTACACTTTTGACTTTAAAAAAGCAATCAAGATGAAAGTTACGTGTTTTTATACAGATTGTATTAATTGCATTATCATAAGTATAGCTTTGCCATTTTCCCCATTATTTTTACATACAGCTATTACATGCCAGCCCATTCCTAGAGATAGATACAGAAGAATAAATTCTGACCAGTGTATTCTTGATCTGTATTGGTAAAAAAAGATTTTAAGATATTTAATGAAATTTAAGGCAACCTGAAAAGAATTCAGATAATTATTAGTAATGAGCTAAAAAAAAAAAAAAGTATATGAAATGACAAAGCAGGAGGCTTGTTAGTTAACTACAAAAAAAAGCTGAAAAAGAAAGAATTTTCTAAAGTGTCCTTCATTTATTAGCTGATTCAAGTGCATATAGACACTCTGGAGAACACTCAGAAATAAATAAACTTAGAATCCTTTTTCTTTGAAAATTCCTGTCACCTTTCACGACATAAAGACTCAAGAATGGATGGATGAGTGTACAAATCTTTTCATAATTCTCAAGGAACACTCTACTTGACTCAAATGAAAACAATTATTTTTAATCTGTGGAACTTTAGAAATAGCTCAAATAACTGTTGCTCACTATTATGTCATCATTTTTAACATGCCGTTGTTAATGAAATGTAACTTTTTTTTTCTATTTCTTCTTGATTTTCCCCCCACTGTACTTAAGAGGTGCTTATCTAATTTTCAAACAAAGCCAAACTTTTTGATTGACTGAAACTAATAATTAAATCAAAATCTGGCAGGAGGTATGAATATGAATTGGGCTCAGTCGTACTTTTAAATATGCCAATGAAGAGCAAAGCTATAATGCAAGAATTAGTTGATGGTGACATGAAATTGGAGCAGGACTAGTTTCATGAGACAGAAAGACTATTTACAAGTAGGGACAGAGATCCCCCTACTCTGTACCCAACAGAAAAGACGGCGTACGTCCGACACAACAAAATCCTTCAACAGCGGAGCCCAGCTGTTGAGTCACCAGCCAAGAAAGCACTTCAGACTGTGGGAACAATCACCTCATCTGAAAAACTCTGAATCACACCCTCATTACACGTAAATGAGGACAGGAGGATAGAGTGTTAGCTGATGTCATGAAAACCATGAGGAGGTTTGAATTTGTATACAATTTACTCTTGAAATATATGTCTAATGCATTTGTTATGACGAGTGCTCTTGGAGAATGTTGTACATCCCACGGTACATTTGATCCATCTGGTTAACAGTAACATTGTACCTGCACTAGATGTTCCTGCAGAAATACAGAATCTGGGTCGATGTGGGGGGGATGGAAACGTGCGAACAGTCCACACGGGGCGTGAAACGGATACAGATATAGACGGGGCAGATTCACAGACTCATGCCTTCTGCAAACAGCCAACATATGGTAACCTATATACTCGTAGGTGTTGGTTCAGAAAGCGTTTATGGGAAACGGTGTTCAAATGATGCGCACAGTGAGAAGACTACTTTACACTGAAAGTTGAATTTCCATTTCTATCATTTTTTGAGAAAATGCTGCAAATTCTGTTTGTGTCCAAAGCAATTCTTAAGATGAGGTTTAGTTTTAATGATTGAAGGCAATCAATGAACTTCAGATTCACTGATGGTACTTTAGGTTCAAGGGCAAAAAAATAATGGAAATTGTTTTTTGCAAAAAACAAAAAAAAAAACCCACCAATGTTTTGAAGAAAAATTCCCCAACTTGTTTCATTCTCTAATACTGGGAAAGGTTGGAAATAGAAATTAAAAATCATTTGACACTTTCAGACAAATTGCTTTTGGTTTGCATCAACCCCTCACCAACCAATCAATCAATTAATACATAAATACATACACACACAAACATTATATACATATATATATATGAATGGTTGACTAATGGATGAATGGACAGATTGACTAATGGATGTCTCAATCTGATTTCCATTACGTCTGCAGTGGTTAAACTAAGTTTAGGAAGTGTAGGAAAAGAACTACACCTGTACAAAACAGAATCAAAACAGCCTCAGCTCAATGAATCTAAAAGATGTTACTCGTATTGAAAATAGTTACCTTGCTTTCTTTATTTCTGTGAATCAGGATTACTACCAACTCTAACCTACTTTGATTTATTTTAGGAGCCAGAGCACAAATCAAAGTCAAACTAAGAAATCAACGGAGGGGAATGAAGTGAAGCCCAGAAAAGCAGACACCTGCATGTGACTCACCTGATATACTAAAAGCAGACAAATCCCACTGCACGTGCCCTACATGCTTCAGACTCCATAAAGACAACTTGATTTAAAGGAGAAAACAGATGGGAGTGTGACACACTCCCACTGAGAGAAATAAGGTGCTGAAAAAATACTTCAACTATTTCTTCACAATAAACACCGTTAGAATTTTTCCTGAAATTCCTAATAAATACTTTTAGCTACAAATTAATTTGGAATCGTAAAATAACATATTTTTGTTTCACGTCCTCTATAATGTTTGTTCATAAACACGTAAAGAACAATGCATCTGATGTGAGACCTTAAGAATTACTGAAAAGTAAATGATTAATCTAGGCTTCTGAGTCCATCAGTCAAGCTGCAGTTTGCAGAGGTCTGCTGGGACTCATTTACACACCGACTTTGAAGGACAGTAATCAATGACACTTAGTGTAGCTGGACCAATCAAACTTAGCAGAAAAAGAAAAAAAAAACAACAAAAGTTGCGACCATGACAGAAATTGATTGGTGTAAACTTGAATGCTCCTGCAAACAAAAAAACCCCAAAACAAACAATAAAATCCAATTAATGTGTGGATGTTGCACACAAAAACACAAGCAAATGCATAAACAACTTAAAAGTGCCAAAAGAGATCTTCACTTTCATCACCTCTGCAATTTTGTACCCCATAAACAATACTAGTTTGGTGTATCATCAACATTCCAAATATAGTGCCTTGAAAAAAAAATGTATGGTGCTTGAATTAAAAAAAAAGTTTAGCAACCATGTGAGTCATTTTAGACATATAGCACCAAACTGATGTTGCAACATCAGCCGAACAACACTGCTATTGACATTTTAGGGTAGGAAAGACAGAATTACATTAATTGGGACTCTTCACTTATTTTGGGGTGAAAATCAACAATAACCTCACCTTATTGACCTTTCATGCTATTTCGTAGAGTGTGGCTTGGCTGATATTTCCAGTTTCCAGTTTGATGCAAACCAAAGGGAATAATTTTCTTGTGAGAGACTTAAATACACGTGAAAACACGGAAATAAGGAGAGGTAAGGTACTCACTTTGCAAAGAAAAAATGCCATTAAGGCCTAAAATACAAGCAGTTACCGTTGCATTTATTTCTCTTAGGCCTTTAGGAGCCATTATTTATATTTGGATTGCCACACGGAAGGAAGCAATTCTCTCTTCATCATAAAAAAAATAAAAAAAATTAGGCCCAACAGTTATAAAACTATTCAGTTGGTAGGAGATGCGATTTAGGCTTCATTTAGCAGATACTATATCAGATCTCAGAGGAAGTCACATTTGATTTGTTTCTGACTTATTTTATGTGACTTTATCTTACCTCTTGCGTGCGACCGCTCTCTCCAGACTCTGTCAGCAGCTTGATCGGGGTAGAGCGCTGTGAAACAGACCCTTCGTCGTCCCGATCTTCCTCCGAGTCGTCCTCAGACGTACTGGAGATGGCCTCCTCACTGGGGGGGGGAGGCGCGCTGGCTGCAGTCTTCCTCTGGAGAACGGTTTCCTCCTTGCTGCTCTTGCTGTTCAACAAGGAAGCACGTTATTAGTAACTCTTATACGAGCCTTAATTAAGGTGTAAGTAAATGTCATATGGAACATCTTATCATCACCTCTCAACGGCTTTCATTTTGCCACTGTCTTATGAAGCTCAGATGAAAGAGCTTCAAGATTGATTCCCAGTTCTCTTAATTCCTGTTCTGTCAATAGATTATTCCACATGAGCTGTTGAACTCTACTGCTCCTCCAACGTTACAATAAGGCTATTAAAAACAGCTGTGCTTACAGAGAGATTAAATTACACACACAGGTCACCGCTTACCTCAATCACTTCATAATATTTTGTTTTGAGGTCAAACTATGACTCAGCACAGAACATTTGACAGCCCATGAATACATACTTACAGTAATGCTGCGCTGAACTAATGCGAAGATGACCGTAAAAGCTGTAAGCGTTAGTCTTTTTTCTTAGTAATGTTTGTCTGTTCAAGCTTTTGATACCAGAAAGGCATGCATTCACAAACAGAGCTCATCAATGTGTCCGCTCAACAAAAACACGGAAAAGGACAGACCGTATTTTCTGGTAACCTGAGAACATGATGATTAATGAAGCTGTGTGTGTGTTTAATGAAGCGTGTGTGTGTGTGTGTGTGTGTGTGTGTGTGTGTGTGTGTGTGTGTGTGTGTGTGTAAGGGCATGGTGACATGGGATTCACCTAACAAAAAAACAAAACATAATAACATCATCCCCAGTGAGCCAAAATGAACATAGTTAAAGAAGGATTCACCCCAGCACTGATTTTCCAGTTTCCTCTGGCTTGCGGACCGTGAATGGACTTGGATCCACTCCCACGGATTTTGGCATAAATTCCCTTTATGAACAAATAAGAAAATATAATCACTCGACATCCTTTTCCATCTCACCAAAAAACGGGTAATAAATTCATCAAAAAATGTGAAATCGGTTCATTTGCAATTTCTACATCAACAAACGAGCAAACTCAATACGGTACCATCGATTTCACCTACAAAATCTTCAAGGTTTTGGTGTTTGTACTCGTGTACCTTGCAGAGTTGGTCATCGCAATGCAGAAAGTGTCATCAAAGGAGGTGAGCTCGTAAGGTTTGAAGAACTCTGTGTAGATGTCAACACTTTCATCGAACTGGTTCATCCTCCTTACTTTGATGGTCTTCATTGTGTTCTCACAAGCAACTGCGCACACATACACAAAAAAACATACTGAGGAACATTAACAGCCGGCCACAAAAAGAAAATGACATCAAGAGTTTTTATGTGCCACATTAATGAGCACTGCAACGTTTGAAAAGATAATTATGTGAAATGAGGTTAAAAGCAGATGGTTTCTTACAGTACAATTTAATATTGTTAATAAGAAAAGTAATTTTTGTAAGAAGTTTGTCATGTAAAGCAAAAATAAAAATGGTTCAGCTACAATGACAAAGTTAATACCAGACATTTGCCACATCAATCATAAATGAAAAAATAAGGAGGTTTTTGTCACGTTTCAGATCATAAAACAGATATTAAAACAGCAAAAGAAAAAGTACAAGCAATGTTCACAACATTATTTTTTAATAAGGAGAAGAAAAAGACAATAAAAAAGTGAAAAAGTAATTGCCCTTTAAATCAAATAACCAGGTGTACCAACCTGACAGCAACAACTACCATCAACCAACAGGGAAAGAGTTGTTTTGTGTTGCTGTGAAAAAAATTATGTCCCAATCTTATCTTTTAATTCAGTCAGCTTGGAAGGTTTTTAAGCACTAAAACATGTTTCAGGTCTTTTCACAGCATGTTTTTAGAGTTTTTAAAAACCCGACTTTTATTTTATGCGTGGCTTTACCAAAGATTATCAGCATGACGTCCAGCCCCCTACGGTTTCTTTCTTTATTTCTCGCTCTCTTTTTTTTTATTATAAATCTTGCATCTCTTTGTTGAAGTAGGACTTTGTTGTCTACCCTTACATGTTGTTTTAAAGTAAAAAAAAAAACTGAAAGAAAGAAATAAAACAAACAAATCACATATTCAAATCCAGATTATACAGTCTAAAAAGACACAACTTGAAGTTTTTTTTTTTTTTTTTTTTTTTTTTTTTTTTAAAAAAAAAATATGTTTTTTTTTTTTTTTTATTGTTTTAAATGTGAAAATTTAATATTAAGAAAATTATAATTTTTAT
>CAEGAF010089321.1:0-23867 GCA_903067075.1 Micropoecilia bifurca | reverse complement strand
TTGAGAAAAAAGAGATTCAGTCCTTCGAGCCGGAGTTGAACCAGCGACCTAAGGATGTCCAGTGTGGTACTCTACAGTCCTCCGCTCTACCAACTGAGCTATCGAAGGTCACAAGGCACACTGGTAAGAAGAGGACACATGCTGCTACACAGCTGCCTTGGACAGCACATGTGTCTCTTGAGCAGAGTTTGTTGTGCCTCGTTGATGAACCTTCTTGTCTAAGTTTTTCTTGCCAATCTTTTTTTCAGTCACACCAGGTTAAATAAAAATAAAATTAAACAAAAAACAAACCAAAAAACCTGTTTTTCCACAATCTCACTTTTAAGCTCTCAGATTTAATAAAAAAGAGAAAGGTTATATTTGAACTACATTTTGTGAATATCTGAATGGTTCGCCTCATTTAGACTTAGTTGTAACAGATGTATTTTCTTTATTAAGATGAACATACAAATATCTCTCATATCTTTCAATGCATCAGCTAAACCTTTGATCATGCCACTTTTGTTAATGAAAGCCTTTGCAGAAAACCTTTAAATTTTACTTCAGACTTGAGCTGCACTCCAGTTATTTTCTGCTTATTGGGTCAACATTTTGTCTTTCATTTAAATTTTCATTGGTAGATTTGTAACATAAAATAGGCATTTCGTTTCAACATGGTGGATGTCAAAGAGCTATTAGATGAAATTCTGGCATTCATTTATTTTATTAACTTTAACTCGAGTCTTGCAACTTTTGGATGCATTCCTGTTACAACACACCTGAATCAGTAGGCTGAATTTCCTCCTTGGCAGTTTTTCAAAGACTTGGTCATTAACCACTCATTTGATGAAGGTGTAGCTGGCCTGCAGACTAGACACCTGTGTGCGATAATCTCGCCTGCCTGATTGGGATTTAAAGAGCTGTTGGAGAGTCACACTGATGAGCAGCCTTCCTTATGAAGTCAAGACCTATGTTTTTTCTCCTCCTTTATATATCTTGGTAGTTGGGTTTGTTTGGGGACTGTGAGCTGCAAAATTGGATAGTGCAAAACAGCGCAGGGCATTCTGGGTAAATACAACCAAGACAAATGGGCAACTCTAGTGTTAGTGGGAGAAACGTTTTGTAGTCTTTTGCCAAAATCAAAAGAGAAATTCTACAATGTCTACATCTGATACCATGCTGTTTTTTGTTTACATTTTGTAAAAAAGGAAGTTGCACTCAATGTCTTCCTGTGTGTTTTTTGTTGTTTCCTTCAGTGGTTCTTGGTGAAGCAGATGTTAACAGGTTTTAAAGGGGATAATTTATTTTAAAGGTGTGGGGTAAATAAGCATCCCATCATCTCAAGAAAATATAACAAATTATGCTATTTAATTCATTTATATAACCTTTATGTCACCAGGACAATACCATTCAGATTAAAAATCTCTTTTGTAAGAAAATCCTGGCCAAGACTGTGAATATCAAACAGAAATTACAAAACATGGATAACAAAATCAGAAACACTATCATAAATAAATAAACTAAAAGATTCCTTAGTTGAAATATTTACAGACAGAACTTTACAGATTCCTTCTCAAAATCAGTCAGAATAACCTTAAAAACATTAACAACAGAATTGTTTGCTCCATGAACATTAAGAAGAAAACTGAAAAGATTTATTTCCTAGTTCTGACCCTCAATCGACCAGACTTTGTGTAAAGCTAACCTCACTCCACAACACATTACCAGAATCTCCTCTTCCCCTCAACTCTGGAACAATAAGCCATTCAAATTTGCCTCTATTTAAGAGGAATTTCTAGTTTTTATCTCTCAACCTTCATAGCAGCTTCCCTTTTTCTCCAGATGCCTGTAAACCACAAATACAGAAGCCACCCTTATTTGTGTATATTTATAATTGATTACTCCAGCAAGAGTAAAAAGGTATCTTGTTTGGAAGCTACTTAAGTATCGAGTAACTGTTCAAAATGACTGATTTAATATTTAGATTTGCGTTGTAAAATGCGGTGAGTGGAGGAAAATATGAACCAGGTTTCAGTAAGACAAAAAAACAGAATCTGAAAGATCTCTGCCAAAAAGATGTAGTACAAAGTAATAAGAAAATATGTTTCAACAACTGTGACACAATTTTTGAATTTAAATATTTACAATAACTAAAGATGACTTTAATCCAGTTTTACCAGGATTAAAGTGTAGATGAAACTGTAAAGTCTTTCTCTGTGCATCTATAATTCTATTTCCTTCTAAATCCCTACTTTCATGTTCATTGTTTATTTGTTTGCTCCCTTTTTCATGCATGCCAGGACTAATTCTGCTGTCTTCTGGGAATCAGCCAGAATGCGTCAGCTCTGTTTGAACGATTTATTTTTACCATCAGTGGCCTCACATCCCACTGAGACCAACTGCAGCGCAATGACAGCCTCTTTGGTTACACACTGGTCTACTTTAGACCTTTTGCAGGGATTCCAGCAATCAAGAAGTCAAAAAATAAAACCCAGAACATGAAACCTCCTCAGAGCTTTGATCCCAGGGCTGATTGCCTTTTGGCACCTTTAAAATCAACAGTCTGCTTCGGGAAAGCCTTGACAAAAACTCTCTTCTTTTTGGCACAGTAAAAGTTAGCTTACAAGAAAAAATGTTTCATTATTTTCTGCTATTACATATAAAACAATATTGATATACATAAGGTTTGTCATATATTATTTGAATTATGATTAATTTGAAGAAGCAACATTACAGAGCTAATTTTATTATGAACTTTATTGGTTGTAAATGTTTACATTTACCTCCCAGCAGTAGCAGTTTCCCCCAGTCATGGCATCTGAAGGGAAAACAAAAAAACAAAGTGGTATGAAGCTGTACATATAAGTACAATAACCTTCATCTGTCATTTAATTACCACCAGTCTGAGCCACAGATATCCAGTTTTCATAACACAATCTGCATATTTTCCCTCAAATTTTTACACTTCAATGTTTCAGTATTTTTTAAAGTCATTGTTAATATTTTATTTTTTATTCCTTGTGTTCTGTCAGTTTGAGCTTAACTCCCTCCAGTATTTCCTTCAGAAGATGAGACGTTTGAAACATCAACAAGTGTCAGACAATATCTTAGTGACCTTGGAATGAACCTAAAGTATTAACTCTCTTTCAGCTCAGGTTTTGAGGAAAAAAAAAACTAAATAGTTCTTTTTTAAAACTACTTGAATATAACACGTCATTAGTGTCCACATTATCAGTAGCTTATAAAAAATAACATTTTCTAGTAGCAAAATTACAAAATGTTATTTTGCTATTACAAAATAATAGCAAAATATTTTTTTATTTAATTGTGTTAAGTAAACACAATTAAAAACATGTGATAAGTCATTTCTGCCAGTAGTAACACCTGGTTGTTGATCGCATGAATAGTGTGATGCAAAAATTCATTTCCATTGCAGTTTTGCGAAATACACTTATTTCGACAATGTGGAAAAATCACCTCTTTTTGCACAAGGATTTTTTTTAATTGCCATGCTTCCATGAAGCAAATTTATTTTCATAATTCCAATTTACTCAATTTTATCATCAATGGAAATGAATGCTTTTAACTCAGCAAGTAGGTCTGAACCATGCAGTAAGGCTCCATTTCACACACAAGACTTAAAATCTTTCCAGTCCTTTTCTTTCTTTTTGAGTTTTTCTGTTTTCTTATTTTAATGTATTACTCAGTCTAGTCTCTTCGTCTCTTCAGCTCAGATTTAGTGGCATACATTAAACAGAAGGACAAAGCAAGCCTTTCAACTCCTTCATACACTGAAGCACAATGAAATGGTCCAGAAATGTGCTTACTCACCGCTGGTGGAACCTTGTTACCTTTTATCTCTTACATATAATGGAAAACTCTTCAACCACTACTGTGTAAATACCTTATAAATAGAGAAGGCTGAGTCATGAAACCATGTGATGATCTGGATACTTGTAAAAAGCATTATCCCAAGTGAATTAGAGAGATGCATGTTTGGAAAATATGTAGTTTCACTATTCAATTTTTGAGTCTGGGAAATTTTCTTTCATTTAAATCATATTCCTTTCGCTTATTTTGGTAATGACAGCAGCGGCTGGAGTGAATAAAAGCATCACGGCAGGCCAGCTTTGCCCTCATTAGCAGCCTGGTCGTGCTCTCAGTCGGCTGTTTCTCCAGCGGGAAACAAGCAGAGCAGGAAGGTGGATCAGGTGAGATTTCCCCTGCATGTTTTCTCTTTCCACTGCCCTCCTCTGCAGTCCTTGTCCCTCTCCTTGAAGCCCGAGGTTGGACAGAAATGTCAGGAACACAAGGTGTCAGACAGGCTTCCACCATCACCATGTGTTATGGTTACTGTTCCCTCATCACAAAGTATAACAGGGTTACTCTCCGAAATTAAATAAGGACTGTGTGATGATATCTGAGTAACCTCCTGACAATGTGTTTTATGCCTACTGAACCCTATCCGGGTCAGAAATTTGTTTTATTTTCATGCCTAAGCTTAGTTCTTGGAATACTCAAGGTTTCTTAAAGCTTTGCTTCTTCATGATTATTAAAGAGCATGTAGTATGCAAAGTTCACATTTTGCATGTTTTTGTATTTCAATTTGGTTCTGAAAATAGACCAAGAGCTTAAAAAACACAGAGAGCTGTTTTTGTCTTTTATGTCTGGAAAATGGTCTGTTTCAAAAAACCTCCAGAATGTAAGTAACAAATCAGCAGGCACTACCCGTTGCCTAGCAACCCCAGCCAAACCAGACCGTTACCTAGCAACCCCAAAAGAGTTCTGTTGCCATCCAGAAGCCACTTGTTGCAATTTAATTTTTCCAGATATATTAAAAAAACGCACATTTTCTTGGCTGTTTCTCAAACCTAGCATTGAATAAAGTTTGATGTTTGTGATGAAGTTTTGGTTGTTGATTGTTAAGAATTATTGAAGTAGTTAGACATTTATATTCATGCTCTTATTTTGAAGTAGGTGGAGGGTGTTTACTTTGATGTTCCATTTCCTTTCCTTACTGTCTCACTTATTTTCCCCAGATAGGAACATAAATACTTTAAGAGCATAAGAGAACATGTGCGTTATAATTAATGTAATTTGAACTGAAGTGCCGACCTGTGTTTCCTGTATAGATTATTGTTTTAAGCATATCCTTTTCTTTGTTGCTACATTCATTTAGCATATTTGTCTTTAAAAGATTTGATGGTACCATTACAGATGCTGCATCATTATCCATACATGATAGTGCTTTCCATTTTTTGTAGTAGCTTTTTTTGTTTGAAAAAAGTGCTCTCTGAAATACCATACCATACCAACTTTATTCATAAAGCACTTTAAAACAACCATAGCTGATACAAAGTGCTTTACATTAAAACACAACATTAAAAAAATAAATAAATAAAATAAAATCAACAAAACTCTCCAGCTTGCCTGCATTTTGGTATTATAAATCCAGCTGGTATTATAAACTCATTTATTCATTGGACTGAAGTGAATTAAATTAAATTAGGGAACAAGGGCTTTGGCTGTGATAACTATTAAATAAGCTGAAATGTTTAGTAAATTTGTAGTAATTTTAGTAAACTAATTTAAAAGCTAACAATATTTGTTTAATTGTTGAACAATTTCTGCTTTTTTCAAAATAAATGACTACCTTTTGTTGATGTTTTAGTCCATCTGTGTTTCTCTTGCTTGTTAAATCCTGCAAGTTTTCAAAAATCTTGGTGAAATAATGTGTCCATTTATTTCAGCACATTTTTTTATGAAAAAGGCTTCAATCTTCTCATCTGGACAATTTGCTGAGAGACTGGGACATTATATTCAATATTCTAGAAAACAGAATGCGTGCATTTTGCTGTCATAGTTCGTCATCACACTTCCGCATCCTGAAATGTCAAGCTGGGTGTTAATGATTTCAAACAGCTCTAGAACCGGCCCCCTCTATGTTAGGTTATCTCTGTATTTATCTCTAAATAAAAGGCCTACACACTGAATATCTGTCAAAATAGTGCATTCAAAAGCTTTCACAAATCTCTAAAAGAAGCACCCAGTTGCGTTATTAAACATTTAATGCTGGAAAGTGTGATTTTCCCCCACCCCCACTTAAGACATTGTCTTAATTTTGTTGTCACCTGTGACATTTTTCAGCGCATAATTAACCACAAAATTAACCTATAAAGGATTTTTTTTAAAAATGTAATTATTCTCTGTTAGCGCAAACCAGTCAAATCAGTGTTGTTTTCCAGGTTATTTATTTCAGACTGTGTCTAAGAATAGTAATTTATTTCTGTGTGTTGATGTGCAGGTTTGATATTGAATATCCAAAGTTTTTTCTTCAAACCTACAACATAAACTTTAAAAGCTATTTATTTGTTTCCACAGATTCCTTCACAGTTGTTGGTATTCATGGAAGAGTGTTAAAAGGCTTAAAATAAGTTGATCTTTGATACAATTGTGTACTTTTTAGTGAAAACTTTATTTTTGTAACTAGATCACAGGTTCTACACCTGCTACTATCTCCAAAAACCCCCATGAAATATGAAAGAACATTTTTAGTAAATGTTATGTTTTTTTGGTTTATATGGACTTTTATCTGGTAATCCATATTTTCATTTTAGCCAATTTTCAAAATGTAAATGGGAAAAGATGTTGTTGAAGTGAGGCAGATATATGTTTATTTTCATGCATTATAAAATAGCGGCAAGAAAAAATATGAATATATCCAACATCAATGGAAAAAATAAAAATGTTTTAAGAAACTGAAACTGTGGCAAAGAGGAAGTAAAATAGACATTAAGAGAGTTTAATGTCTGCACCGAATAACTGAGTCACCATAGCAACGAATACATGATCTACATGTTAACCCGTTGAATGTGAGGAAAAAACCTTTTCTGATCTACCATAATAAACCAAGATTTTTATTTTACTGAACACTTATAAGATTGGAGTCTTGTGTCTTCATCAAGTCAATCTGACATTAAATGTTTCAGTCAAAAGCTCTCCAGAAACAAAAGATGGATATGTGGAAAATGCCAGTATTCTGTCTTTGTATGAATAAACCAATGATTTACTCTCAACGTGTTGAGAATGAATAATTCAAAAATCAATAAACACAGAATACTTTTCTTAATGGTGATTTTAAAGTAAAGGAAATATTTTTAAAAACATAAATAGTCCAATCAAACTGAGCCAACTCAAACATTTAAATATGTCAGAGGGGGTGAAATATAAATATTTCTAGACTCTCCCCATTGCTTCTCCCAGAAATCATACTTTATAAGCAGTTCCTCACAGTGGAGAAAATAACTACATCTTCTAAACATGATAAATATTTATAAGCTACAGAATGTGCTACTTTCTTTGGAGGATGTCCTCTAATGACGTTTTTTGCATTCTTGTTGTGTTGAGCTTCATTTTTGAAAGAATTTTGTGCAAGTAATACTTTCAGTTATGCTATACAGTTTCAATGAAGTAAAATACATTAAAATCCTCTCCATAAATATTCCATTCCTTTGCTGACTTTAGCTAGCATTTTAATTTCTCTTTTTATTGTATAAGAGTGGATAATTTGAGACAAAATGCATTTTGAGACACTACCAATAAATGATAGTGGCTGCAGGATGGAAAAGAAACAAAACTGATCTGTCAAATATAGTTACTGCATTACATCTGTCAGTTTAGAGACTTCACTATTGATAAAATGTGAAAATGAAAATATGTAAATGTTTGTTTTACCCATCTACAATAATGTTAAGATATTTTTAACTGGTGTTTTTGCTCATGATGGCACAACTAGCACCAGTTGTGGCTAATAGTCTTGTTCTGCTGGAGCCGCAAAAGTGAAAATTATTAGAATAATTGTCAATCAGAAAAGGGATTTTTGATCCTGTTCTTCTCATCCTTTCTCATCCTTCCATTCGTAGGTGTCGTAGGTGGATATACATCTTTTTTCCCACGTAGAGTCAAATGCCAGCATGAATTGAACTTCATTTCAAGAACGTAATGGATGACTGAAACCTTTCTGACCTAGAAGATATTATGGTTAATGGTTTTGTGACGTTTCCAGAGACATTAGTAAAATATTTGAAGTCTATTATAGTGAGCTAATGAAAAGTTATTACAGTAAAACAACAGAAAATGAAATTATAAAGTCTGGAGGAAAGAAAAAATACTGGACTTGGCTCCATGCAAGTCTAGCATAAAACTTATAGTCACTATAAAGTTGGCTTTTTCCTCACCCTGCAAGAGAAGCATGGCATTAGCCTTTCATCATCAGAATTGAGTGTGTTGATTTAGATCTCTTGTTTCTGTAAAGCTTTGACATGCTGATTTTAGGTTATTCTGATTTTCTTTAGGAACTAAAATCAGACTACAAGAGCAGAATTACAATTCACATTTTTCTAGCCTTCTGTATTAAGGAATACTTTACAATTTGTATTAACAATTAGCACAGCTGGCATTACAAAATACTCAAAAGCCTGCAAACGTTCCCAAATCTATTGTTTCATAACAGACAATACAGAAAAAATGATACAGATACAAGAGTTTTACTTTGTCCAACCTTCCTGTTATCTGCCGTAAGTCTTGCTTTCACTTTCTCGTAAGCTGCAGATGTACCCATAGATTATTCAGTTTGCCTTTTAATAATTTCGTGTATATATATATATATATATATATATCTCAGAATGAAGCAAACAAGCAGCATATATCAGAATGAAGCAATCAAGCAGCATATATCAGAATGAAGCAATCAGAATGAAGCATATATATATATGCTTCATTCTGATTAAGATCTTCCCCTGAATTTTACCACTAAAGTGCTGCAGACTCTTGGAAACACAAGTGACAGTTTGCAAAGCAGCTATGAATGTGCTAATGGTGTAGATCCACACACATTTATTCCTCAGAGCAGGTCAACAAAAGCCAAGCATTATTATTATGCAAATACTAATTCAGGCTAGTGTCTGAGACATGGGCAGCAGTGGCAGCTCTCCCAGCACTCTAAGGCTAATGTAAAATCAGAGGCATCCAAAGGCATCATGGTTACATCTGAGCTCCCAAAACGCTACAAATGGACTGAATTATGCTTTTATAGGAATGTATTTTCCTTCATCTCCTTTTTCTCCCTGGGTTTATTTTTTTTTCCCAAGAAGCAGACATGAAAGTCTTCATTTGAAGCTCTTAGAGGGATTAAATCGATTTAAGAAAGCTGTACAGCCAAGGTCAAGGATGGAAAAATATTTCAAGCCGAAAATCAAAATAAGAGACAGTAAATTCTAGCTGCATGGTTTTAAGCAATTTTGGTCACTTCCTGGCAGTGCGCTTTTAAAAAAAATCCCCTTTTATATTGTGAAACAGTTTGAGAATATCTTTCTAAATATATCAGCTGCAAATCCTGCTTGACAGGGTTTGTATTATGAATTTAAAAAGGTACCGGAAGGATTGGAGTCTTGTTATTGTTGCAGGTAAAATCATGTTATGTTTGTGCTTGAACCCCATGTGGAGCCAGTTCCTTTCAGCTGAATGCATTTCATTTTACCTCACATGAAAAGATGAGAAAACCCATTATGGACGGTCTTGTCATTGGAGAAGATAGAGGCTGCAAAGAAAAACAAAATGAGTAATCCCCATCCACTCGGCGTCTTTCTCCCTCTCTTACGTGTTTCCTTCAACCTCGCATGGCTTACATTGAGCACAAAATGAGAAGCCAGCAGCTCTATTAATGGACATTTCTCTCTCCCGCATCACTACTTTTTGAAGAATATAACTGAGCTTCGGTAGATCTGGACACTAAATCATAATTCCACTTATACGTTATACACTAGTGATTGAAGATAATTCGCTCCTACAAAAGTAACAGCCCAATCCTATTATAGAAAATGCAAACACCAACTTTTCTTTACAACATAGTGTCATTTTCATTAGCTTCAAGCATCATGGAATAGAAACAAAAGGTTGAAAACACCGGTTTGTGTGTAATTCATTTGTTTCATGTAGTGTACTCACTGAAATTAATTTTTTAACAATTTTCTAATTTATTAATTAATTTATGCAGAATTGTGCTTTTCAGACGCAAAAAGTCATCAGATTTTCTTTTCAGATCTTACAGCAAAATTTGATTTTACAAACAAAACACACCAATGCCTTATTTATAAAACTAACATGACAAATGGACTATAAGTTTAGTCAATTTCTAAGTTATCACCAGTGTAATGTTCATACTAACTGTAGTTGTTACCAAAATAGATGTTTCTGTTGCCAACCAGGCAAGGGAAGTATTTTATGTAAATAACTTTTAGTGCTTCTACAATTCAGAGTAACTTCTGGATCAGTGATTGTGACACAAATCTCTTAAGTGTTTCATGTTCCACGCTCCAACATCGTCTGTGTTTTGTTGCATGTGGAAAACTGACATTCCTTTAATGTCAACAGGCAGCAAACTGTAGTCACTCGCTGTGGGCTGTCAGTTCGAGGATACAAAGATTCTTGAGTTGTGTGATCCTCCCTGGGTTTTGTTCCGAAGCAAAACCAGCACTTTTAAAATCCTGGTCATTTGTGTTATTTTACATTTAATCACTACACTGGAGCAAAGTACAGAAAATGGGAAGATTTTTCTCTAAAACTCCACTTAATTGGTAAAGTAGAGCTAATCAGTGCATCTCTTTGTTTATGTATTTAATCTCTCTTTTCAAATTTTGTGTTAGTCATTTTAACCTTTTTATTTTTAGCAAGACAAATTACTCATTGTCTACGGACAGCAGATGAAAAAAACTATCAGCTGATACTGTCGAAGCTGCAAAAAATCTTAATGTGCATTGTCCAAATAAATTAATCAAATTACAGTACACTAGATAATTGCAACAAGGATAAAGTACAATGACTACATATTCATAGTTTGAAACATATTACAACACAGAAAGATAAAAAAAAATATATATATATACACTTCTAGAAACAAGTAAAAAAACATTTATTATCACTGTAACAAAAAAAGAAACCCTAAAGATCACAAACAATAAGAAAATATCACTTAAACTCAAACCAAATTCCACCCACATTGTTTATGCTTCATTTAGAGAAAAGTAAACCCTGAGCATGATACAGCCACTGCTGTGGTATTCCTTTGGTGTTATGCAGTGTTGTTTTGTATCAAATTTAACTTTCCTAATTTTGGCACAAAGATTTGGTTTCATCAAACCAAAACACATTTGTCCATGAAATCTTAATGCTAATATCTAATCAAAATGTGCTTCAATAAATTCAGATTTTTGGATTTAATCAAAAAGGACTGAACAGTCTTGTTTTTCAGATAAAAAGCATAGTAAGATGTTCAGTTAAATGTCACATTACATGTGGAAAAATGGAAAAAAGCTGCATTTAATAGAGGTGCACACACTTTTTTAGCTAAGCGTTTGCATGCTGCTGTAAGTCACCTAAAAGAACAACATTACAGCAGAGCCAGTCTGGCCTGTGCCTGGTTTGGCCGCAGCTAGCCTGCCGTCACACCTCAGTCCAGTCTGAATCGCCTCTGGGAACGAATGAGTCTGCAGCCTTATCCATCCAGGCTCTAATGGTGATCATAAACTTTTCACCCCCATCTAGAAGGGAATCCTTTAATGGAATGAGAAATAAAATATGAGGTGGATTGGGAAAGGCTGTAAACTCATCTGAGCTGTTCTAATAGAATTACACTTTGCATTGATTGTGCTTTACGTTTTCCATCTTTTCTAATCAAATTAAATCATTTGGACTTGATTTTATTTAGATGAAAACATTTTTGTAACATTTTCCATGTTTTTGATGACATCATAACATTTAACATCTAGAGGAGTATTATTCCTTTTCCTGTTAGTGAGGTTTAAACATCAAATATCTAATGGTTTGGTAAAACTGGCTATAAGTGTATATATATACTAAACCAACTCAGTAAGCACTTAAACAATAATAGAATAGTATTCCTGCAGCACTCAACAGGGAAGGTGTAATGAGTCAGCAGGTAGTTATTACATGCTTGGCTACTTTACCTTTTTTAATAATTATTTTACATCCATGCTCAACCTCAGCTGACATGAGTGAAAGACCAAGTTGTTTTTTTCCCATTCCTGGTTATTTTCCATCCTTGTGTCAAATCTCCAAACCAGTTTCAGTGACGTAGTTTTCTGTTTGGAGGTCACCTTGCTGTTGGAAGCACATGCAACAGAGAGATCACAACCTCCGCTCTCACTCTGAACCCTCAAACATGCAACCAGAGAAACTGAACAGGGGCAGCAGGAAATGAGTTAGTTGACAGAAAAAGTTGCATTTATAAAAACTGCATTACTTGCAAAGAATGGAATTTGCATAGTGCACAACAGAAATTAATACCTTCTCCTTGAGCTTCTTCTGATTTTCATAATACAGCGGGTATTTTGTAAAGATTTTATGATATACCAACATGACGTAGTGCATAATTATGAAGTAAAAGAAAACTGACTCACTGTTTTCATGTTTTTTTGTTGTTAAATTGTAATCTGCAAGGTATGTTGTGCATTTGTTTTCAGCCCCATCTACTCTGATGCTCCTAGTGTAAGACTTTGATAGAACAAGCATTAGTTGTCCACCCTACATGTAAAATCCATATTTAAAGAGTCCTAATAAGTCCAATGTACAGTGATTCTGGTGGGATAAATGAAATGCATGTCACATTTTTAGATTTTTTTGGTAAAAAAGAGATAAAAGCGTCAGTGTTAAGTGAAACTTATGTAAGACAAATATGTTACAAGTTTCATGCAATGTGAAATTTTAAAAAATGTTTTCAGGGTTAGAAATAACTTTGCTCAATAGTAAATTCAGCTTATATTTTATGCCTTCAAAAAAATCTGACTGTCAGTAAACTGTTTTAAATTATTATTACATTATCATCGCTGCAAAATTTAGGTTTATTTATGTTTGCACAACCAAGGTCGTAGGTTTCCTAGCTCCCTCCAAAAAATCATGATATGTATCTGAATCTTTTAATAAATCCATTCATTTATAGTAGTTATAGTTGTAGTCAGTTTAACTTCAGGATTTATTTTGCAATGTTTAAAACAAAGGGCATCATTATGTGTAACTGTAATAACTCAATATGCTGCTTGTGCTGTAACAATTAGCATGGAATTAATTTATGAATAAAACAAAACAGAAGCAGCTATGAGATGAAATGATGACAGTCTGGATAAAAATAAAATGTTCTACCAAAACAACACTTCTCCTATGAGTTGCACTGAATAATGTGAAATCTCACCCTGACTCAAAAATCCTTGTAAAGCTAACAAACTCCCAGCTGGTAAGATGCCAACCATGTTATTGTCAACATCGCAGTTTCCTTTTTATTGCACTGAGAGTTATCTGAGTCAAAGAACATGTGGATGACAGCAAACCTACAGTACGCAGATGTTTTGTGTTTAAAGGGTTTTAGACACAACCACAGCAGGAAATTTAGACAAAAAAGAGGTTATGCTTATGTTGCACAGCTCAGCCAAAATAACTGGTTAAATTGGAGATGAGATTTTTCCTGTAACTCAAGCTTGACGTCACGCAATCTGATACTGGGAGAAAATAAAATGAGATTAAATGCTTCACAGTAGCAACATCCTTGTTCATACGACAGAAACAGGAAGAGTGGTGTCATTAAAACAGACAATTCAATTAGATCTTGTTGCTTTAGATTAGATTAAATTAAATTACAGCTCAGATCTGCTTTTGTTTTCTCTCTTAACTAAAAGATTACACAACAGAATCAGAACAAAAGTGAGCAAGAATGTTCAGTTTGATCAAATCTGATAAAATTCAGTCAATAATTGCAACTTCTGCCTTTCAGAATAAAAAATGTAAGTATTAGCAGATTTTAGTAAATAAATCGATCTAATTGAACTAATTAAATAATTACAAGATTAGGAAAATTGTTAGAAAAGAATAAGTTTAAGTTAAACTGATCCACATATTTTTTTAATAAAGCTTCCATCTAACTCAGAGTACATTAAACTGATACTTTTAATTTGTTAAACATATTTTATTCTCCATTGGCTTTGTGACTTTAAATGGGTACTTTGTTCCTCGCATGGTGTGAAGGCAGAACGTTTAATTCGCACTACATCCTCTGATTTGCTTTCTAATTAGGACTTTTAAAACTGCAATCTCCTAAAAACTGTTATTGCCTTTACCACCTGCAAACTCAACTTGTCTTTTAATTGCAAAACACATTTTGGGCAGCAAACCTCTGATCGTTGTGGCAAAGCTTCTCTTTCTTCTTTTTCCTTTTATACAGTGTTTTTCTAGAGCATTTTGACACATGATCTCAACAAATAAACTATTTCTGTTGCATTTTGTGTGACAGTTGACCCTATTGTCACACAGACCTGAATGGTAATCATTTTGTTTGTTTATCCTTAATATTAATTAATTAGTGAATAGTTTAGATTTTTATTTTTAAAAATTAGATTCATTAGCCTGACTTTTTAGTTGAGTATTTGAAGTGGACACGTTTAGTTAACTTTATTTGTCAGTTCTTTATATTTTTGTTAAATGAAATAAATTAATTTCTTTGTTCTGAGTTATCAGTTTCCTTTGGAGCTGCTGGAGGGTCACAGAAGAGCTCCAGATAATTGACGTCCTTATATGGCTGGTAAACCTCCTCAGCAGTTCATTCCATTTGTTTGCCAGGGGATGAGGAAATTTGGTTTTCTTTAATTTAATTTGACAATTTCTTTAATGTTTCTTCTATTTGGTAGTTTCATTCTAATGTTTGTTTAACTTAAAGATTTGATTTTGTATTGATTAGTATTTAAGTTTTTGTATGTTTAATTACCCCCTTGTGTGTCAGCCGTGGTCTGATCAGCCACTATTTAAGTTCCCCTCATGTCTTGTTTGTTAGGTCAGTTTTGTGCCTGATTTCTGTGTGTTACCACCTGAGTTGGAGTTTGTTATGTTGGCCTCAGTTTTCGGGCCCAGCTCTTCATTGTTTAATTATTTTAGAACTTTTTTGTAATAAATTACGATTATTTTTGGATTCATTCAGTGTCTCTCTGGCTGGTTTATGTACAAACTCTCACAGTTTAGATGAACACAAAAGTGAGATGCTTTTTTGATTTGACTGGAAAAATCTTTAAGTCAAAACCTTTACAGTCATGTTGAATGCTTTATTTAAAAGAAAAATTAGGACACTTATATTTGATGTCAAATGGTAAGATCACAAGAAGTTTTGCTTTTCTTATACAACAAAAAGTATATATGGTTTACAGAGTACTTGAGAAAACCTAGGTTACTCTACACCGCTGTTTCTTCTTCAGGATTCTCCACAGGTCATCCTCAGTTCCCACCTGAGATACTGCTTCTACTATTTATGTCATGAAAATAATAAAAAATAGCTGTATTTTTTTCTTAAAAACTGACTTCCATCCCCATTCCACTTTTACATACAAGGCTTTCTACAAACCTTTTAGTCATTTCCTCTAGTGGCAACTGAAACAGTTTTTAATCAACCCTGCTAAAAAAGTAAACTTTAACAACTTTAAGTTGTGTTTTTTTATTTTAGCTTAACAATGGGTAATAACTCTTTTCATTCAAGGTTTTGAAAATTAATTGAACATTTCCTGGCAAAACACCAAGGTGTGGACAAAAGCAACAATATGTAATTATGGAGACTATTTTCTGTATTGAAAAGGCTCTGCTTGCTTTTCTTGCACATTTTGTCCAGGTTGTGACATTTCATCACCCTCATGTAGGAATGAGCAAATCCCTGCTGTTCAAATGAGCTGTAAAAAACAAAATAAAATGGCCTGGGTTTTATCATTTCATACAGAACGTCCATCCATCCAGTGTCTGAACCTGCTTATCTGGCAGCTAAGGGAAATTAATGGACCTCACAGTTGAAGTTTTGGACTGTGGGAGGAATTTGGAGTACCTGGAAAGAACCCATACATGCACATGGACATGAAAACTCAATATAGAAAATCTTCCCTATTTCTTCATGATCTGCCTTTGTGTGGCACTGGAAGAATTTATAGTCTCCAGCATTTTGGCTAAATATTGAGCATTTACATTTTTATTGTTCACCTTTTAGTGAACTATAGTTGCAAAATAACAAGGTACTGTGGTATTGTTGCCATTTCTTTTTCCTCCGGACCTGACATACTCCTGTCTAACAAACCTGAGCTACTTATTGAGCTACATGAAAATGAATGAGTGTTTGTGAATTCTGGCTCTAATGTAAAAATGATTTGGTTTGGTTGGTTTGACCGGAAAAGTGCCAATCATCATACTTAGTTTAACGTTTCACTAGTTTCTCTGTCCCAGAAGAACAGCCTCTCCAGAACATAATGCTGCCACCACCATGAGAAAGAAAAATGTTAGTTTTCCTCCACACATGGTTCCACTTTGGTATCATCTGACCACCATTTTCCACTTGCTAGCTCTGCAAACTTTTTATGGCTTCCTTTCAACAACTACTTTGTTCTTGCCACTGTACCATAAAAGCTTTGCGTTGTACACGACTCATAGTTGTCCCAACAACAGACTGTTCCCATCTAAACTCTACATCTCCACCAGTTTTACCTCGGTCCTCTCCTGTTGGATGCTTATGATCAATTATCTCCTTTCCTGGCTTTTAGGTTTAGGTTTCCAGTTTCAGATGATTAATTGGAACATTTTGTTAAATTGATTTTAAACTTAAATCTGCCAAAGGTTTGAATTATTTTGGAAATAACTGTATCCCAGATAAAGATACTTAGGTCTTTGTTAGTCGCATATTTAGATATTGGCGTTTCATCCACAAGCAAACTGTCACTAAAAACAATTATTTCTAAAAAATTGATCAAAGTGAAAATTTGAGATAACTTTCTATATGTTTGTGTGTAAATGGGAAAATGGAGTTTTAGGACTGCAACAAATAATGCTCTAATATAACATCATACTTGCTTTGTTTTGATTCCCAATCGACATTGTCTTGTATTTTAATTACTTTATACTCAATACGCAATTTAAAAGTAGCTCAACTTATATATCTGTCCACACAAACGAACCTCCTGGCATCATGCTTAATTCCTAACAGGAAGTTGTGTTTGTTGTGAAGCAATGTAGGTTTTAGCTTTGCGCTGTACTGCCCCCTATGGGTGTGGCGTGGAATGCAGATGAAAACCTTTCTGTGTGTGATATTTATTTTAATCATGTGGCAGATGTTTGTTTTTATAAAGACCCAGTTATGTGTCTACAAGAAATTTTTAAATCAATATAACCTCAACAATCTAGATCTGATCAAACTAAACCTATATTTTCACTTAAAATTAGTTTTTAAACTGAAACCTGGTTTTACTTTTGAAGCTTCTTTAGCTGTATGCAGACCCCAAATGAGGAACCAGCACGCCTGGCTTTATGTTATGGAAAAAGAAATGCTGTTCTACCTCATCTGGTTTCACATCTCCCTCAAAAAGAAGAGAAGCTGTACCCTGAAACAGCAGGGGAATAGTGTGACACCAGTCAGAGGGAATAGTTAAAAGCTCTTCTCGGTGACAGCCACATTCCAGGGGGTTTCTAAAGCCCCGTGCAGCAGAATGGAGCAGCAACGTGATGGCAGCAGCGGTGTCTGTTGCTTTCCCTGTGCATCTGCAATGCGTCTTCATCAGTGGAATACAGTTGTTTGTGCAATCTCCATCTCCCTTCCCTCCTCTCAGTCTAATTTTGTCTTGGTTGTAAGCAGGAACACAATGCAATCTGCTTTGCTGAAATACCCACAACAGGGATCTATCTGTCAAAGGGATGAAAATTTGCAATTATGCTTGTGCTTTGGGTTATTAAAAAAGACTAAGCAGGTCTTGTGTGCGCTAGAACAGAAAGCTTTTCTATCTTAGAAATCTGGTAAATGAAGATTTGGATGTTTTCAGTGTTGCAGTGTTCAGCTTCCTGTGGGATTTAGGTGCACAGGAAGAAGAGCATGTTCCCCTAGTTCTTCTTCATTTAATGGTAATATTTTGAAGAATTAGGGCAAGTCAGTTACTTCGAGTCTGTATCGAATTAAAAAAGAAGAAATGGTACATCATGTAAAGAAGCCCGAGATAGCAAAGGAAACCAGGTAAGATTTGTATAGTTGGATAAGATATGATGAGTTCTGAGTTAATTGTGCATTAGAATCAGCTGTACATTCACAATGTAAAGGAAGACACTAACAGCAATCTCTGAGCGACATAAAACAGAAATGTAGCCCAGTTGGTGATTCTGAACTGGCTGGATAAACCAAATTAAAGGTTATTTAATTATTAGTTCATTTACTAATAAGCACCAACTGTGAGAAGAAAGCACAAATATTAATTTAGGGGTTTTGATGAGCATAATTTACTGCCTACAGATTTGCTAAACTATTAAGATCAAATTAAAAAGATTAAAAAAAACATTATTTTATCAACTCTTTTTGGACAGTGATTCCTGAGGCAAAAATAATTAACTTTAAATTCTGTAGCTATTGAGATTCGGTAGAAAGGTTTTTTTAGATGCATTTCTTCTCCCTTTACACATGATTGAAACTACTGTGATAAAGTATTGATTTTTTTGCTCATAATGTAATGCAACATCCTAAAACATTGACATAAAATGAAGATTATTCCGTCAAATAGGACTCTGTGTCTCCTTAGAAAATCCTTTCTGCCAAATAATAATTAGAAGAGAATAAAGTGTAGGCACTAAGCAGAGAGCCCCAGTTTTAATCTTAGGTTTATTGAAAACATCTGCTTCAAATGAAACCAGTCTTTCTTAAAATATTGGTTTATTGCAAATAAGAACTTAAAATGTATTCTTTTCTATTTCTCTGAGATAAGAAAAAAAGATAAATGACAAATCTTCTGTTCTCTTCTATAATGTAACAAAAACACATAGAAAGCCTCACTAAACAGCTGTTGAGAAATCACATTCATGCATTAAAGTGAGAAAACTGCTATTATCACAGAGATTTTATTTAGTATCACAATGAAGCAATTTTTTAAGCCTCATTAAAATCCCATGAGAGTGACTCAACCACAATTAAATATTTAGTCAAATCCAAAACTTGTTGAAGGACAACAAATACATGTTTTGAGCCTTTTAGAGGGAAAAAGCAAATAATGTTAAAGAAACTCGGGTTAAGTTAAGACCTGAAGAAAACCAAGTCAGATTTGTTGCCTGACAAATCTGTTTAGTCATTGTTTGATAGAACTCAGGATATTTTTCTGTGTTTACTGCTATTTAAAAGTGAAACCAACAAAATATTTGATGAAATTGTATTTTGAAAGCTATTAAAAGTAGGTATTTGAAACAACATTAAATCAAATGATGACAGGAAGAATCTGATTAGACAATATAAACAAATATATTCAGTGCTGAAAACAATTAATACGTTTTTCAATCCAGATAATTTATCTTTTTTGATATTTTTCATTATTTTTTCCATTGCTTGTTAGTATCATTGTTAATTGATTCAGTTCATAATGATTTTCCAGGCTTACAGTATTAAATGTTACATCAGCATGCTTCAGGTTGAGTTCAACTTAATTTAGTTTATATTTATAACTCTGTATCAAAACTAATTTACAGTTGTTTCAGTCCTGTCATTTAGGTAGATTTAATTTAAACTACATCCCTTCCCATTACATTACCATATTTTCCACACCACAAAGTTCACCTAAAAACCTTCAATTTCCTCAAAAGCCGACAGTGCGCCTTATAATCCGGTGCGCCTTAGATATGGACCAGTATTGAGCCACAACACGTCTAGCAACTACGGCAAGCAGCCACCGACTCCAGTTTCCCCTGTAGAAGAGGAATTGCGCAGTGCATGCTGGGATAGTTGTCAGAACTCTGGCTTGTTGATAAAGTTTGATAATACATTTAAAGCCAGGGGGAAGAGAGACAGGCTGCGGCGGCAGCATGTCGGTTGGTCTGTGTTACCCAGAAAGCAGTTGGGCACAATATTGCAACACCCACACCGTGAGTGAAACAACGACTGGGGCAGCTACTATATAATGCAGTCGGGGACAACTTCTATACAAATGCAGATGTGTAATAATAGAGTACAGAACAAATTGGCTACCCAAACTGAAGCGTCTATTCTATGGCCCTTATAATCCAGTGTGATTTATATATGAAAAAGGTTTTAAAATAGGCCGTTCATTGAAGGTGCACGGAAAATACGGTAGTCATGTATCTTTTGATTGTAGTTGTAAGCTCTACCTGCTGCCCGCCCAGCGATCCGTGGTTCTGGGTGCGTGAGGGAGGCAGCAGCTGAAAGGAATGACCCCTGTTAACAAGGAAAAGCCTCCAGCAGAAACCAGCTCGGTGTGAAAGTCCATTTGCAGAGACGAGTTTAAATGTTATCTGAAAACAAGGATGTACCTGGAACGCAACAAAACTGGATGTGGTTCAGTGAACCTCTGGTACTGCGAGGAGAATAACTCATCAGACGTAGAAAGGCCGACTGAGGAGCAGTAGATGAGGAAGTTTTATTTAACGAGTCAGCCGCAGATTTATTTTAGACTTTCGCCAAAAAAAGTCCAGAAAAATACTTTTATGTGGTATTTTATTCAGTGAATCTAAAGCGTTTTCTGAAGTGTCTTCACTGATTACATCTCAAAGACCAGCTTCCTTTGACTTAAGTTTGACACCAAAATTAGAAAATCACTCTTCAATGTAAAAGTTAAGAGGAAGTAAAACTTTTTAGTGGGGCCAAGAATGTCTGCTAATCGGTTTAATAAGGGGCTGCCATGGAAGTTTAGTGTGTGAAGGTCTCTGTACATGCTTGGGTTTGTTTATGTTCGCCTGAGAGCTGGAGTTCATACTCTGAATCAAGGCCAGCTGGCAGTCTGTAATTAAAGAGCCCATTTAGCAGCAGTGGTTCCTATATCTGCCTTAAAGGTGTCAGTGCTGAGAACTTGCCTCTTTATGTGTGATGGATGCTGTAATTACAGCAGGCAAGAGAGTGATCTGCTAGAATTAGCTGCAAATCGATTGTACTTTTTTTTTCTCCATCCCAATTATGTGGCCTTTTTATTAAGATCCACGTTGTTTGGGTAAGATTACCAAACCAGGTCAATTTAAAAACATTCTGTTCCTTCCAGTCAAGTTGCAGTTTTCTAATAAATTGCTGTTGAGTGCAACTTTTAGATTTTGCTGTCATTGTAATACATGAACATCAAAGGATGAGGATTGTTAAATAATAAATTGCATCATGGGAAGAAGGATACTATTCCTGACAGCTGCATTTTCAAGAACCTGCAGGGGGAAAAAAATAAGATTTATTCGCAAATATCGGGAGACAGGAGCTGGAGAAGGAGTGAGTTGGGAGAACTACACCTCAGCTACTTTGTGTCTGAAGTCCCTCCACTTATTCAATAATTGAACTGTTTCCTAAATTCTGCATATAAAACTTTTTCTGCCTACGTGGCTAGATTGGATTATTTTCTGCTGACGGAAAAGGTTTCTCCAGTGAGAGAGTCGATGGATTACTTTTGTTTCTACGGTTCGGCTAATGGTGACAGACTGTTGCCGTTAGCTCAGTTTCTGGGAGGGAAATGTGAGATATATATCAAAACTCATGCAGCTAGTTTGTGCTTTTTGGGATTTGCTACATGCCTGCTTGAGTGAGATGATGAAGAGTGGGAAAGTGTAAAAAGTTATCAACCAGAACCTGAATTATTGTACATTTTGTCACCATTTCTGGGTTGTACATCACTGAAGACCTAAAAGAAACAAGAATTGAACCAGATAACTTGCCATCTATTTAAAAGTTAGTTTTATAAATCACCTCCTTGTAAATATAGATTTTTATTTTGTGTAAAAAAATATTTTTCACATACAAGAAGGCAGAAAATATTTAGGAAATTATTAATAAAAACTGCTTGAGAAAAATGAATGAGATATTTCACAGTTTTATTATTCTTTCTTACGATTCATCAACTGAGCAGATTTTATCTGCAGGCTTGCTGTGTTGTCCCTGAGGTCGATTTCCTGGCTTATTGGGCTTACAGAGCAGCTCTACAGGAAGCTAATGTGCAGCTTAATCAAAGCAATTGTTTAAAAGGTCATCTAATGAGTGGTATTGAAGATCATATGTTAGCCTTTATCCCTCTGTGTGGGACCTTGTGGTGAGCAGGGACCACCTGCTGGCTCTGGTCAAAACATTAGCTGAAGTTAATTACCTGCAGCGACAGCTTTGTTTTACACATTCAGCCTTTGGCCATGAAAACACCTTCCAGTTTAGATTATTTATATCAGAGCTAAATATAGATGCTTCAACTTGACACAGTACAGGGATTCCTTGTGATGTATTTGAGCTTCTTTTGCCTAGTTTTGAACATTGTGCACAAAATCATCCTGAAATTTACACATTCATTATGCCAGGTTGTTTTTTTTGTTTTTCTTTCCTACATTTTTTTTCTTTAAATGGAAATTGTAAAGAATATTTTTTCTCTGAGCACCTGGTCTTAAAGTAGATCACAGACCTGATCTACTTTAAGATCAGTAGATCATTTCAAGGACATTTCTTATCCTTGAAAAGTAAATGTCCTGACTTAAAGTGCAAGGAATCAAACTACTGATCTTGTACTGGTCAGCAACTCAAATTGGATCAGGTGAGCAACTCAATTAAGTTCAGCTGAAAAATGCATAAATACAAAATTGGAGCAAGATATAGGCAAGACATAGAGTAGAGCAATGATTAAGTATGTGAAGGTAAAACACACTGCATAGTCCCCAAAAAAACATGTCAAAGAAAGAACAACGCAGTACGTAGCCCTGCTGTTGTATCAAAATAGTTTAAAGCCATCAGAACCTCCACAATTAAACACTTTTCCATGTCAGAAGCCAAACCTTTCTTCCTCCATTTGCTCCCTCGCAAAGTCTAAGCAGTGAAGTTTTCGATGTGGTGAGCAGAGACCTCCTGCATTAGGCCTGCACTTCTCATGCAGACCTAATGATCACTGGACTGCAGTTAGCATTCATAAGAGCCTTAATTTTGACTGAGGGTCACTCAATCCATCTTGAGGACACCCTTTAAATCTACAACTTAACTTTTTTTCGCCTATAATTCTCACAGTCCTCACATTTAAATGGCTCCCTGGCTGTTCTAAACCTTGGCAGGAAAGGCGATTTAAAAATGGCTGTTTGGTTTTGCTATCATCTGGTAAGATCAAGACAAAACATCACATCAAAGGCAGATTTATGTGCATATTTTCAATTATTAAGGATAAATGGTGTAAAGAAATTATCAGCTGATCAGCAACCTGTTTGAGTCTAAATTCAGCTGTGATTAATTTCCCTACTCTCTAACATTAAATGTGAATATTGAATTACTTTTCAGGATAAAAGATTGTCTTGTGTAATGAAGTTAGCAGATATTTTTCCATAAAAGTTGCACAAACTCTTTTGGAAAAACTTGAAAAGTAGCTTTTTGAGCACCATAGGTGTTCAATAAAGAGAAAATTGTTTGTTTAGTTTTTATGTTATAGCTGTAATTAAGTAAGTAAAGTGTAAAGTGTTGGCAAATTGAATGTGATCCCTTAAAAAAACAGCACATTAACTTGATAAACAACTTATAAAACAACTTGTAGATTGCTATGAAATTTTATTTTTTCCAAATTGCTTTACTTTTATTTTCTAAACTCTATATGTCATGATGTTACATTTTCTCACATTTAACGTGTTCAAATATTGGGCTGATTTTAATAGCAAAACAATATCCATCCATCCATTTTCTTGCACCCTTGTCCCTTAGTGGGGTCAGGAGGGTTGCTGGTGCCTATCTCCTGGACAGGTCACCAGTCTGTCGCAGGGCAACACAGAGACACACAGGACAAACAACCATGCACACACACACTCTCACCTAGGGCCAATTTAGACAGACCAATTAACCT
>CAEGAF010089316.1:0-12200 GCA_903067075.1 Micropoecilia bifurca | reverse complement strand
ATATGAAAAATACTTTTACTGTTAAATCTGTACAAGGTATGAATTATTTTTGGATTAACTGTTAATGCAGTAAAAGCAAATGGAACAAGCAGCAGGTCAGGGTTCCTTGACCTAAAGGATGTAGTCTGCACAAGCCAGGTTGTTTCAAACTATTGGATAATATTCTTATAAAACTTTAAACAGAATTCTAGAACCCCAGAGGTACTTGTACTCACATTGGCAACCAGTGCTCTAAACAGAGTATATGTGCAGCTAATGGCAGGCTTAACAGGTTACTAAGGACTTTGCAAGTATTCACCTTCCACATCTGGATCAAGTTCAGAATCGTGAGCGACATCATCTGACTGCTCTGCTGATGGACTCTGTATGAGAGAGATTGAGTATCGGTATAACTTTAAGCTTCAACTTCAAAGTGTTGCAAACATAATACCTTTCTGATATTCTACAGGACATTGAAATAGAAAGAAAACCAAGTATCTGCTCTCTTAAATGGATAATAAACTAGCACAGCGCAGGAATTAAAATAGGAAACAAGTCTGCTTTATGGAAATTAAACCTCAAAAGAAAGAGGGATAGTCACCGCACTAGCGCCATCTTGTGCATTCAGGTGGTCTTCGCCAAGTTGGTTTTCGCCAGGTTGGTCTTCGCCGCTTCCGTTCTGCATTTTACCTGTAGTCTTGACGACAAAATGTTAACATGTCACGCCAAGCTGTCTTGACGGTTTTAGCGTGACAAATTGTCACCATTATAATTATTATCCGTTTATTGTTGTAAGGTACTCAATATCTTTCAAGTAAAATTAAGTATCGTAATTCATTCCGTTTGATAAAAGATGACTGTTTATAACTAAAAGGAACACTTCCAGGAAGTATTAGTCTACTCATATTTTCGTTTCATTTGTTAAATAAAGAACAATGAAAACAAACACCTACCACCGCTTTCCTGCAAAACCGCAGAGTGGGCTATTGTGACCAAACAAGCGTAACCAGGCAACAACAGTAACTTCCGGTACATGCATTTTCAATGGCATTTACATTTAAATAGTTACCCAGTAAAAACAAACAAAAAAGGCGTGTGTAAAAGCACTTAATTTAGTTTTAGTGATATTTATAACTGCTTTTTTGTTTTGTAAAAGATGAATTGCCTTATAAACACTATATGCATACTTGAAGTACATGCTCTAAGACTTATTTATTAATCTTACTTATTTATTTCTATTATTTCGATCATTAAGCATAAAATTACACACATGAACATTCATCCATCGATTTTTCGCCGCTTATCCGGGGTCGGGTCGTGGGGGTGCAGCAGCTTCACACATGAACAAGGAATGCAAAAACATTTTTGTACGACAAAAATATTAACATGCTCTATAAAGAGTAGGAAGAAGTAAGAAACTCATGAACTCCTACCCCATAAACTCACTATTTTTAGATGGACACTTTATTAAATACATTTTCCATTTTATCTGTGTTTACATACCCACTCACACTCATATGATTTAGCCTCAATTGGCATACACAATTGTGCTCTCTCCCACATTTCTATCTTTTGAAAGTGACCCGTTTTCTTTTAAATTGTATTAAATTTTAACTTTGTTTTAATTCCTGGTATAACCTGATCCATCATTTTACACCATGAATTGAAATACAAAAGTATACGAAAGTATTTTAATGACTAATGGCCTTATTTAAGTAATTCGTAGGATGAATAGTTTTCCAAGTAAAGTACTAGAAACTGATGACGGCTTTAAGGTCTTAATGTGAAAATTCATCCATCAATAAAGAAGATACAATGAGATTGGTGAAGTTTTACAATGTCCCTATTGGTTTGGTTTATATTCAAGTAAACTCTTTGCCAACAAATTGGTTCAGGATTTCATTAAACTGCATTATAATTTCCAGACAGAATACATTAGTAAAAACAGCTACACTAAAGCTAAAAATCAGTTCTTTAATTCTATTTAAAAAATACTTTATTACTTTATTATGGGAAATTAAATGTTGCAACTTAAATCATACAATTTTCTTCATAGTCTAGTTGCTCATCTGTCTCCTATAGGATTCTATATTACAGCAACTCTGAAGAAGCCTCTGACTGAGGACCCTCATGTTTACACAACAATGTAGAAATAAATATATATAAAAATGGTAAATGGCAAAAAAGGGCATGAGAACAAATTCAGAAGGATACATTGTAAGCCAAACAACAAGGCCATCATTAACAGATTTATTTTTGCTATATAAATAAGGCAAGTGGAATCATTTCAGCCTTCATAATATTTGAATATTGGCCTTAAATTACATTGTCAGACAAAAAATTATAATTCACAGATACAAATTACACATCTTTATTAATATTTCCTCAAAAATCTTGTTTCATTCTCATAATACCAAAAAGTCAAAAAACTGAAGTCAGAACCCACTTTAAGCATCTTCAAAAGACCGTGTGAACTGGAAACCAGACGAAAAGTAAAAGAAAATTACCAAGATAACTATTGTCACAGTGATTCATTGAACTAAAATAAAACCAAACTGTCAGAACGTCTGTAAACAAAGTTGATGCAAGTTTGTAGCACTCTCTTCAGTATGAACCTACAACGCTTTATTGATTTAAGCACACAAAAAAGTCTGACCCTACAGGACTTTGGCTTAGAAACATTTCTTCAGAAAATGGAACCTGTAGCTACATTCTTGGCAAGAAGTACGCTTTCTGTGTTGAGTGTATCGTCTGTTTACATACAGTATGGCAGGTAGTTTTAAAAAGCACATTCCAAGTTGGTCAACAACATTTTCTCCCAATGTCAACATGTGCTGTATGATGAAAATGCATCAGGTGCTACTTCATTAGATTTGCTGACCATCTGGGGAAAAAATGTGCAAAGATAGTGTTTGTCATGAGGACAGGGAAACAAGTTTGTGCAATTGTTTGCATAACCCAGCCTAACTTGATCTGGGTAAAAATTGTTTTCAGCCACCAAAAAATGGACCCAAAAGCCTCCTGATATACATTCAACCAAGTTCTAGAGGCATTGTACTCTTCAGGTATACTTTTTTTAATATAGTCTCTTAGTCCATGTTGGCTTTGTTGTGCTTATGCAATAAACAACTATAGTATTTCCAAGGCAGATCATACCCTTGCTGCTTCAGCTGTTCAGTATAAACATACAGTTTGATAAGAGCATAAGTGGTATTAAAATAAAATTAAAAGAAAGTTTTGGCAGTTTGCTCAGGTCTGGTCACAACAAATAAAAATACTGAATATTAATAACTGATCAAAAAATAAAAAGGTTTCAGGTCTCTTTGCAAAATAAACAGAACATACAGTTCTCCTCTTCATGTTCAGTCAGCTAACTAACTAAGGTATCTGGTGAATGCATATTCATCTTTCTGATTAGAGGACATATTTACAATAATCAGAGTATATTCCTACTTATTACCTTGAGCACTGGAATCAGCTGGGAGCCAACCCACAATTCACTTTCAAATAACTGTCACTCATCAATGAGTTCCTTACATTAGGGACTACTAGTTAACATAGCAGCAAGCAAACATGTTGCCATTCGTTTCTACTTGGTCAACTTAACCTGGTTCCTAGAAAACTGTAGCATTTCTCTTCTGGTAGGCCAAACAGTAACCGATTGTGGGAGAATGTCTTTCTCTCACAACAGTGCCTGAAGACTTTGGCTTAAACTTTTATTATGAAACTCCAGAAGCTTTAATACTGTAAACGAACTCCAAGGCTGATGGCTGCTGTCAGGACATCTCCTCGACTCCCGGGATCCTGACTAGGGGTCCGCCAGCTGTTCGATGGTCCATGGCAGAGTGCATCAAAGTCAGCCACACGTCATCCATGTTTGGCATTACAAGGATTTTCTGAAAAAGAACAGAGAATAGTACATATTTTGTGAATAATTTGTGTCTTGTCATACCTACGACTGAATCAGTTATAATTTGAGTGAACTAAAGGTTTTAAAAAGCACACAAGTAATATTTTATGGATTATCTCATGAATGAATTTGCAGTACAACAGCTGTAATGTGAAAAACCTATGTATTTTTTTTTACACAATTCTAGAGGGCCAATGTGTACTATGTGTACTTTTGAAAGTCACTGTATACAATACTACCTGGAATTCCTGGTACAGTTTTTTCTCGATCCAGTCTGTAACATGATACAGAGTCACTTCTCTTTCCCCAAGTTTCGGTCGAGCCTTCAGTTCCAAGTGAGGTGGTATCCTAAAGCCGTACCTTAAAAAAAAACATTTTAAAATCATTCACTTTCAAAAATTTTGAATTTCTACTGTACAATACCTTTTAAACTAAAAAAGCCTTTACCACCAGGGGGCAGACATATAATCCTTAAGCACTAAACAGATATTTGTATAGTAGAATGCAATTGCTTGTTCTGGCAACAAACACATCTTGTTAATTTCTCTTTATTTATAAACACAGATTTGTAATTTCAGCAACTCCATGCCGAAATGTAGGGATGATAACACCATTAGGAGTCCTTTGAACAAAATATGGATGTTTGCCGTGGAGACCACCCTACTGAACATTGTAACAGTAGGATGATTCTGCCTTTACATACCAAATCCTGTCAGTCGGAGGAGGAGGAATGTTGACAGCTAGAGTTCCTCTAAGTTGCTGAACCTCCACAGTGAGGAGGAGTGGCGTGTTTGACACTTCCTCCAACTTTTTTTTGATGAACTCCGTCTCCGTGGCCTTCTGAAAGTATTTGGATTTGGCAATCTTATCCACAAAGCGAATAATCTTGTTCGGTCTACGTCCACCCACTGGACTACATTCAACAAAAAGAAGGAAAGAACTATTATTGACTTGTGTTTTTTCTTTAATGAATTGATTTTTCATTCCATAATTAAACAATAACTGCCTGGCCTATTATTAATTTATTTATTGCGAAGGCTTTGGACATAGTCATTCTAGTTGTGCTTGCTTCCTAGTCAAATTTGTGTGGATTATTATTATGTTATGTCACGTACATATTTTCAGACAAGGTATTATATTGCATAACAAAACTGTAACAGAAAGTATTACACAAGCTTAATGGTACCTTTCTGGTCCAGCTGGATCATTTGCGATGTCTGTGTTGTCTTCTTCATCTGATGAACCTGCACTCGATGACTCTTCATCGCTAGCAGATAGGCAGTAGGTCCGAGGCCTGTGTCTGGGAGCAACCAAAAGCCAAAACGGATCAGGGCTACTACACACATATATATTTGTATGCAAGTTGTAAAGAGCCATGAAGTGATTGTGAAGAATTTTTTTGGTTTAATTGGATGTGATTAGGTATCATTCTCTAGCCATACAGAAAAGACATGTATGGCTAATGGCTATGGTAATGGTGCCTCCATCACGATTACAGAGGCAACGTCAATCTCCAATTTTCCAGCTTTAGTTCTGGGGACTTTAAGAGCTCTTTTTATATCAGAAACATGCATCTTAAATGATTTATATGCTTCATAATCCAATGCAAAGGCTGATTATGATTAGTTTAGTTCATCATACTAAGTTTCTTTTTTAGCTTTTCTGGCTCTAAAATATGAAAAGAAAGCATCAGACAAGGTATGGAGGAATGCTAAACAAATTGTATTTTTACTGGTCTTGCCACTCAGAGGTGAGAAACTCACAGTTTGAAATAATCTGTTCTGTAACACATAAATGTCCTGCAAGGTTTTAATTACTCAGAAGTAATTTATCAGATAAAGAAATAAATGATTGAACACATAAAGGCATTGGTTAATTGTACATTTAGGTTAAATTTTAAGCAGAACTCACCAAGGGAGGAAACATCCAATTAACAGCCGTAGAAAAGCAGAAGTCAAGAAGAAGGAGAAGCAGGAACAAGAACAAGTTTTAAAGGAGGGAAGGAAAAATTAGTAAAAAATTAGAGAAGCAACAATTTTGTAGACAGAGACAAAAATGCAGCCAAAACTGTTCTGAAATGTTTAAGAGAACACAGTTGTCCTCCATTTTACCCATCTTTGCCTAATTCCCCCGAGCGGAGACTCTCTTCCTCCTTTCCCAGTCGATTGAGAATCATCTTGGTTTCCAGAGTCATCAGGAAGGAGCCGGTGTAGGAGATCTCCAAATCAAACCAGAGACCTAATAAAAATAAATAATTCATTAGAAATATGTACGGTGATTCAGAAGACATGGGATTGATATAAAGCAACACTCCTCTCACTCTATTGATTTGGATGAATTTGTTCAGTTACCCCAACCACAATATGCCCTGTAAGCACAGGCGATTGATGTACATAAACACTTTTTAATGTTTTACACTGAGATTTTTTACAGACAGTATTATTGGGTATTTTTAAGTAAAACACAATTAAGTTGTCATTGAATAAACCTGGCTAAATACATCAATAATACTCTTTTTGCCAAGTGTAAAAAAATAAATAAAACTGGGATAATGGACTTGCCAAACATTTGCAAACCTATTTGCCTGTTTTTTAATATGGCAATTGTGCAACACTGTCATGACATTTAGCAGCACGTTAATGCTGTTAAATGTTCAACTGGCAGATAAAGAACTCATTATTAGAGAACTGTTTATCCTCCGTTACCATGAGCAGTCACGACAGGCTTTTCTGACGGGGAGTAGCTGAAAAGAAACTACTTTTTGTTAGTGTAGCTTCTTCGCAACGGACAGCAAGAGGAGAAGACAGCGGCATGCACAAAGACATGATTGAAAGCACTAAGATCCCTTTCACTTATTATCTCATACTATACGTTCAACAAATATGTACAAACAATTTTTAATAAAATGTACATACTGCAACTTTAAGATATTTTTTGATTCATTATATATATTTCCTGTAATACTCAAATGCTTTTGATCAAACGTTTATGGCCCTAATGCCAAAAAAATTGGATGTCACCAACATCCAGTGACAATGATTGATTTAATAGTGCTACAGATATATTTTCGCTGTATTTTTCTTTGATTAGGCAGAATTATGTCATTTTTTTTGTAAAAGAAAAAAAAGCAGGTATGAGGTGGACTGTACAAAGTTGTAGTTTATGTTTCTACCACTTGATGGCAGCAAATTTTGATAAATAATAAATCAAAGAGCGAGAACGTAAAGTTGCATGTACAGCCAATTAGATAACCTAATATTAAAACAGACATTTAGGTCAACATATTTGGTTTTCCACTTTTTCTGCCATTAAGAAAACATAATTTAATTAGATGTCATTGCTAGCAATAGCTTAAAGACACTGCTATTCAACTGGGCTAGCCAGAATGTAATTAGCATTACCGCCTCTAGCACTCTAGAGGTTTGACAAAGTCCATATAAATAAAATGAAGAATTAATAATAGCATTGAAAACAAATTAAACAATTGAAAAACCATTTAAAGCTGATGAGGTTGGATCAGCAGCAGATAAAAATTGACCTTATTTTCATACTGAATTATGAAGCAAGGTGAGCCAGATAAAAGAAGTCAGAAAGGAGGGATGGAAAAACAAAGAGAAACAGAAAGTAGAGAGAAAAAAAACAAATCAAAGCCTGAAGAGAACAAAAGACAGAAGTGAAGGTTTGGCAAAGCAGTATGTAAAAATAGATAAAAAAAAAAAACTCATTAAAGCAGTCAGGCAGGATGAACAAGTTTGCTCAGCTCAGACTGGTGGGTTTTGACTGACTGTGAAACTGGTGGAGGAGGGCTGCATGGCACGAAGTGCTAAACTGGGAGAGTTCTACCTGGCTTGGATTGAAAATTAATGAGAAATTATGTTTTCAGATATGAAGATGGTGTAAAGAAAAAAACAGTACAGGCAAAAAGCAGCAAATATACATGTCCTAAAAGGACAGACTGTATGGAACAATGGCCAAAGACATGTTTAGTGGAGGTTACATATGAAGTAAAAAAATAATCAAATTAAAGAAATTGCTCATGATGCTTGCACGCAAAACAGTAAAAGTTCTATCAGTTGAAAGAAAAGCAAAGGGAAGACTTGAGATTCCAGGAAAACAGAACCGCTTGAAATTTGAAAAGAAAATTTTTATATATATAGATTTAATTGCTTGAGTTGGAGAATTTGGTAGGCCATTAAAAATAAGTTTTCTCTGAAAAGGTTCAATCAAAAACAAACAAACAACAAAAATAACAAAAACCACAAGTATAAAGAGTTTTTTGTTAGCCAGAACATAGATATAGACAAACTCAAGAGGAGAACAATGGTCTACGTTTCTTGAGTGAATTTTTATCTTGTATTTCAGGTCATACTATTTCAAACCATAAACAAAAGCAGCTGCCATTTTGGTTAGTGATGCAATCAACTCCTACTCTCATTAAAGGGTTACACGAGAGCTGTGGCGATAAAAATGAGGCAGTGACTCACGGTGCAGAGAAGAACAGTGAAAACTGAGACGTAAAGAGAGTATACCCACAAAGAGGAAGATAAAAAGGAAAGGGAATACAGAATGAGGGAAAAAATAACAGAGCAGCAAACATGCATGTGATGAAAGGACAGACTATGGAATAATGACAAAACAGAAGCAATGCTTCATCCTGCTCCAAGTCTGAATGTTTGAAAAACAAACAAAAAAAACCTATATCTAAAATTATAATATACTACAATAGTAAATATATTACTATTTACTATTATTGTTGTTTGTGTTAATCTATTCCACATATATCGTTTTTAGCATTATGATCTTTTTTGTGTGAACTCTTACACCTGATGCTGCTGTTGCACCTGAATTTTCCATCTGCAGGACAATAAACACTTTTTCTATTAAATGTGTTACACTGTTTAAAAAAAAGTTCACTAAGACATTAGCAACTCCAAATCATCAAGACTTTTTCATCTTTAGTGAAAATTCAAGTTCCATATTCTCAGTACAGGCTTAAGCTTCACATATTAATTACACAGTTGCACATCCTGGTTGCTGTGTTTATGGCCAGTCTTTACTGCACCCAAAAAACTCTGAGCTGCTCACACTGCAGCATTTCTGTCAAATGTAGGGTAATTTGAGAATCTACATGAAATCATTTACGCTGCATTGTAAAATCATTTACATCCATTCTGTAACACATGCAGCCATGCAAAGCTTCAAGCGATAGCACAGGACAACATAAAACAAAGCCCTGAGGTACTGCTGGTCAGACAGTGACAATGTAGCAGCAACCATAGCTGAGACCAACGGTTGTACTTTAAACACACACAAGAGCAATGGTTCTCCAACCTGATTGCCCGATAAGCTCAGGGAGGAGCTCCAAAGCATACATTACTGAACTTCTACATAAAATTTTTTTTTAATTAAAATCTTGTCTGTTTTTAATGGGTGAACATGTTCTGAATATCTGGTGAATTCAGACTCACAAAATGTTTTTGTCAGTATATTTATGCACTTTCTGTTCTAATAAAGCATAACTATTTTACAACCAGTAAAACACAGTCTTGTATACTTTTACTTTGAATTAATGCAGCTCGGGTATAATGGGCATTTCAAACAAATTTTCAATGGGAGCCTGTTAGCATGTTGCACACACTGGGGTAGCTTTGTCAAAGCAACTGTTCAACAATATTTGCATATGGAAAGATAAGCCTGTGACAATGTTACATAAGGAACAGTTTGGGACTCAAAACCTGTAACACATTAAATTCAAAATCTGCAACTTGATTACAAACCAAAAAGAAATAAGGTTATCTTTCCTCAATGTGCGTGATCACAGAGCAGACATAGGTTGAAATGTTTGTGGAAATGCGTGATTAACCCCTATGAGTGTATGTCTGTGTGTGTAGTGTGGTCCATCTCTTGCCTCGGCAGTCAACGGAAGGTGCAGATGCTCCAAGAATTCTGGGAGTGCTTGTCCCCATGTCCAGTTCTGTCAGGGTTAGCTCATTCATGAAGTAAGGCAGCTGAAAGAGACCCAAGCATACAGTCTGAACCTCCATCAACAACTACACTTCATCAGGTAAATGCTCGTAAACTCAATGCCATGTGAATCAGCCATTCACATGACAGCAGCTTAATGCATTTATCTATCTGTATACACTAGAGATAAATTATTGAAGTTCAAACGGCATTAAATTGGGAAAGAAAGGAAATCTTTTGCACAACAAGAACAAAAGCTTGTCCCAGGTCTTGTTACACTCACTCGTATCTTGCTGAGTTTCATCTGAATCTTCTTGGAGACTTGTTCACACCAGTAGGGCTCGGTCAGGAAGTCCCAGAAGAGTCTGCCGAGGGCTGCGTTCACCCAGGCAACAGAGTCCTCTTTCTGTCCCTTGGGCTGCTCCTGAGCTGATGTATTGCTCTGAACCTAAACAGAAAGTCCCCGTTAACAGGAGTATGATACATTCAACTTGCTGCATTTTATTATGCTCCTTCACCTTTCATGTTATAAACCCACAAACTGTAAATGAGGAGACAGGTTTATCACCTTAAAAAGAGAACTAAATATTTTAAGCTTATAAAAAGATCATCAAATGGCCTTACCTTTTTATCAGCTCCAGGGCTGCTCTGCGGGCTCTGAGCAGAGCCGGCAGATATGAGATTGTCTGCCTGGTGGTTTTGCAGCAACGAGGCCATGTATACACTGTATTCTAAAACCAGCTTGCTCCTGGAACTCCCTGGTAATGTCAGGGAGCTTATGGAGCCTCTTGACTTGAAAAGTGGTGCTATGATATCCTCAAGAGAGGAGCGCCTACTTCTGGGGCTTTGACAGGTCGAGGCTGTGGCTGTAACAAATTACAGATTACCACCTTAAATTATCCTAACAGGGATTTTGATTTACGGATTAAGAAAATTATCAACAGACAAGTCATAAAAAAATAAATTCTCTGACCTTTTGTACTGATCCCAACAGAAGGTACTTTCTTCACTCTGACGTTAGAGGCAGAGAGGAACCGCTGAAACCAATCCTCTTTCTCCCTCCCCGTCCGCCCAAACAGGAAGATGGTCAGGTCTCTTTGGGACAGGGAGAACCGCTGGTCCTGTGCTTCACTGGTTCCTTCTTGATTCATTCTAGAACTCAAAGTCGCGTCATCCTCCAACCTGTCCACATTTGCCTTATCTATCTTTGACATGAAGTCATCTTGTCTCCCAAGTTCAATGCAGATGGGATATTTTTTGTTCCACACTCTCTTTTTGGCTAGATTTGAAGGCAGTAAATAGACCTGAGGGAAGATTTGTGCAGGGGGGAAAAAAACAGACTTCTCACGTCATCATATATTTATTATTTTTCCAAAAAGCTAATATCATTGCTAGAATTCCAATGGAAATTATCACAGTGAGCTACTATTTGCAGATTTGGTTTTTAAAGAGTTTATGAAGTGCTTTAAAAAAAATCTTCAAAGGTGAAGGGATGTCTAAGATTATATTTTGAAAATATGGTCAGACAGTAGTGTGAAAGCATACCTTGCTGTTGCGAAGGTCATATATCTTCTGACTGACAAAGCTCACATCGGGCTTTGGTTCGCTGTGTCCAGCACGGCGGGAAATGTTGTGGTTGGGTTTGGAAAGACGAATGACAGAGCCCTCGAGGCGAACGAACACAGACTGAGTAAGGGTGGCATGGTATGTCTCTGGGTCGTAGTTCGAAATCTCATTCATCCAGCCCTGAAAGAATAACAAATCAGTTTAATATAAAAGATGCTTTACTGCACTATATTGGAGCTGAAATCAGAAAATTCCAAACTATTAACCCAAAAGACCCTGTTAAATATCAACAGAGTCTTTGCCCAAGGACCAAGACCACATCTAAAAGTTCCAGGACATCAACCCTTGAGGACTGATGTTGGGGACTCTTACATAGAAGATCGTAAGAGTCACTTTTTCCCTGCACACATGCAAGCGCAGGCCATTTACCATTACAGCTATTTTACAAATACTAGAGGTGTGCCGATCGATTGGTCGCCGATCATAATCGGCCGATTTCCGTGAAATCGGTGATGATCGGGATCGGCCGATCATAGGCTCTGTTACCGATACCGATCACCTGCATCTCATTTCTCAACCTGTCTGTCCAGCTGGTCTCGTCTTTCCTTCAATCTGCGCAAACGCGCAGCAACAAATGCTAAGCGATGTGTAACTATAATGCACTGAGTCAATGGGGACGTTTGCGTGTTGCGGCGGAAAATAGCAGCAGGTCAAAATGCATCAACACAACGAAGCTAATAGACATAAAAACAATGACGGAGTTTGGCTACATCGAGGCTCA
>CAEGAF010089309.1:0-25866 GCA_903067075.1 Micropoecilia bifurca | reverse complement strand
AGGACCTGTGTTTGTTTCTACTGCTCTGTTCTCCACTTGAGCTTGCACTTTCTCTCTCTCTCTCTCTCACCTGCTTCTTTCTACCTGTCTTTATCTGCGCCTGCTCTTAACCATGACCCGAACCTCTCATTTGGTTCTGTTTTATTTATCTCTTTCAGTTTCTCCACCGTCTGTCTTTCTCAGACTCTCTGCCTCTGCATTTCCCTCAGCAGCTCTTCTTTGTTTAGCACCCAGCAGACAAGGCTGCTGACAAAGGTGAGCGAGAGCATATTTAAAATGTCACTGGCAAAGTGACAAAAGGTCATATGGAAAGTAAGAGACTCCCAGCACAGTTTGGTCTGACTGCTAAATAGGCATTTCTTCCTTTTTTGCGTATGAGGGTATGCATTTGTTGGTAGAGAAGTGTTACAGGCTTACATTGGTATGCATGTCTGCATCTATTCAGAGGTGTGTCTCTCTCTGTCTGTGTGTGTGTTTTTAACCATATGGGAAATTATGGGAACTCTTTCCAAATCTCTAAAGATTAACCTCTGTATTCATTATGCAGTATCTGTCCCTAAGCTCATATTTATTTGTTTGTACACTAAGACGCTGAGCTGAGAAAGCTAACATTTTGTGTCCTTTTTGCTGGTGCTTACATTTGATTAGGCCCGGGATGTCTTTCAGCCTTAGTAACCACCCAGAAAAAAAAAAATCTTTCCAGACAAATACCGAGGACTGTGAGGTAGTTTTACCTACAAGTCACGTGGATCACTGTGGTTTAAATGTTGGTGCAAAAATGTGCTGTTGTCAACATAAGCCTCAAAACAAGAAGAGAGTTGGTTGTTAAAGTGTGTGTTTCAGGTCATAAGCAGATTATAAAGGTCTTCAGTTCAAATGATATGTTTCCTGACGCTGTAAGTGTGTGGTCTCTGCTTTGCTGCAGCATTAATTCCAAAAACATATATCATCCTGCTTTATAATGGTTGTCTAAAATATTCCTGCAACATAAGATGACTTTGTCTTTACTGTTCTGTGTCTTTCAAAAAAGGATTTAAGATGCTCAGCTCTAGAAATAACTCTTCAGCTATCTTGGACTGTATTTCCCTCTGTAAACTTTGCCTCTATGTAGGTAATGTATGTGATATTTTCTAGTAATATTCTCTTATCTACTATATCATCTTAAAATGCCATTATGTATAAATACTTTCCCCAGCATTGATGTTTTCTCCTCTGATTTATATAGTATCCTTTTCTCTCCTCACCTGAACCATCCCTTATGTTAGAAAATGTAGATGTGTCTTTGCTATGCATGTGCTTCATTAAGTAGACGCCTACATCGTTGTAGTGGCAAAGATTGGCTTCCCCTATTCACAACCATTTTTTTTTAAATAAATCAGGGTTATTTCTCAAATGCAATTTTATATGCTGTAATTATTGAAAATTGTAGCATAATTAGTTAATTTGCTGCTCACTGATAAACTGTTGCAGATTCCTAGAGAATTTGACAGAGTAAAAATGTAAATGATAGTGTGGCGTTATGGTAAAGAGTTACTATGCAATCTGAATAAATTAAAGATCGCACAGGTAGGAATAAGAAAGATGAGTTTTAATAATAAGAAAATACATGTTTACTGCACATCAACCCTTGTGGCCTGTAGTGCGGCTCATTTACATTCCAGATTTGAAAAACATTACTCGGTAGGTCAAAAGACAGATTTTGGGAACCAGCCAAATTGTTGTCACAGCACCGAGACTCTGAAATTCAGCTCATAAGCAGAAATCTGGAAACTGATTAATATAGATTTCTCATTAAGCCAAGTGCTTAGTATTTCTCACCATCAATCTATTGGTTTACTTGTTTCACCTTAAGCTTACACAAAACTGTCAGAAATGTTCCATTCTGCATTGCTTTTGTTTTTCTTGATGCTCTTTATTGTGCACTTAAAGTTGGCGCCTTTTGTTTCATTTTTCTTTGCACTAGCTCTTGATGCTCAGCATCTGTCTCATTTGCAGTTTGAGGAGTAGAATATCTTCTGTCTTGTCTGCCTATGTCTGCAGGCCTAAACCTCTCTTTATCATGCTGAATGAAGTGGTACAATAATCCATCTCTGGGGGACAAGGATAGATCCATAATGCATGTGTGTGCTGTTTGTGTGGCCTCTGATGCGAGCGCTTTCCATTGACTTCCTAAGCTGTGCACTAAATGTCACTGTCATCCTGTTTCTCTTCCTCCCCTCCTTTTGTCCTATTCCCGATCCAGGTTTATAAGTTAAAATTAACCTTTTGTGTGATGCTTAGCTATAACTATAGTAGATGGATAAACAGGCCAGAAAAATGGGTGCACAGATAGTTGGATAGGCAGATAAGTTGGCAACACAGACAGATGCCATAGATGGATGGGCGGATAGATAGATAAATGGACATACAGGACTATAAATATATAGATATATAGGCTGAGCTGGACCAGCGAAGGATGTCATCAATGTGTCAGCAGTTTTGATGAGTTGATGACAAAGATGACATTGGGAATAAGATACCGGCCCTCTGCTCATCCTTGAGTCTCTCCATTTCTGCTTTCATTCAGTTATCTACATTTTTGATACATGTCTTCGTAACGAAAAATGCCTAAGGGCAAATACACAGAAAATTGTAAATATCTTCTCTTTTGTTTCATCTGTCTGCTTATTTTTTTTTTCCCCTGAAAGATTCTTGTGGCTTATTAGGGGGATATTTACCAAATGTGAGATGTTGTGTTCACTTGAAAAAAGTGTGCCAATTCAATCAGTGCTTTTCTTATTTGTTAATCATGAACACTGACATTATCTGGTATGAGAGGGGCCTTAGTGATTTCATTAATAACCTCCTAGATGAGGCACTGACTCATCTAGGAGGTTTTGGTAGGTTCCATGGTAGGTTCCATGTTTTATCCATGTGTTTATAATGGCTCTGGCTGAGGTTCACTGGAGTCTGGAATCCTTAGCTTTTTAACCCATTTCAGACTGATAAATGTCAATTATTTTAATAAAATGGAGCTCCTCACTTCGAAAAGTTGCATTAATAAGTTAATTCTAGATTTATTATAGGGGTAGTTGCGTTTTTACATAAGGCTTGGTTGGTTTGGATGCCTTCTTTTCATTGGATTCATACAAAAAAAATCAAAGGTATTTGTCTACATCTACAAAGGAGAAATTTTGTCTTGAGAATAAAGACATATCCATTCATCACACCATCTTTGTACATATTCTATAGGGAGTCATAGTGCAAATGGAAAAGGAGAATTCAACAACAGTCACTTGTTCAGGCCTTCTTTGTATTTAAGTGTTTTTTAAATGTTTTTATTTTTGTGTATGGGTGTTGCATAACGGTCTTGTGTGCACATGGCTGCTCTGGCATTGTTTAAATCTACTCTGCCAGATTAGTCATTCATCATACCAATCTTGATTTCTGTTTTTTAAGTCTCCCTGTCTCCTTAAGCAAGTTTGGCCTATTTAACCTAGTTTATTCTGTTGCCTCAAATGTAATTCATTTATTCCACTTCCAGTTATTCGTTAATGCTCTGGGTTTATCTTCAAAGAAAAACTTCCTCAAGTAAGATGTCCTGTCAAAAATAAAAGAAAAAAACACAAAATTGACTTCATTTTTAAAAACGACAGCAAAAAAAATTAGAAAGATAAGTGAAAGGTTGCTGTTGCTAATTGATCCCTTGGGAACAAGACAAAGTGTCATCCGGTTTAACTGTTTGACCGTGGTTTCAGTGCCTGGGCGGTCAGCGCCTGTGACAAAGTGCACAGTTAGATACTTGATCCTCTTCGGCACTATGGGAGGAGGGTAGTGTAGAGCGGACGGATGACCCCACCAGATGTCTGACAGCACAGCTGATCTGCCGTTTTCTGTAGCAAAGGGAGATGTTGCAAAAACGTTCTGTTTTGAAAGACAAGGTCTTGGCGAACCTGACCTGCATGCCTTTCTGTCTCTCAGGAATTATCCCAGATGACTCTGTCTTGCTTCGACTCTTTAGTGCCTAAGGAAATATAGTCAGCAATGAATAAACTACGCTGTCCTCAACCTTTAGGAACATTTAGGATGATGTTGCAGAAAACGTTAAAGATGGAAGAAGAGCTGATCAAATTCAGTTATGCTGACATTTATTCGTACCCCTGCAAGATTTAGATTTCATCTAACCAATAAGTTTGTTTTTTCCTTAGAAATGATGCAAATATCTATGTAAGCAAGGTTTTTTGTTTGTTTAGAGCAAATAAATATACTATAAAAATACTCATGGACCAAGTTTTATATGAAAATTTGTACTCATTTGATTATTTTGATGCATTGAATTGATTTACCAATAATTTACCCATGTTTTACTTTTACAAAGGTAAATGTGGAAAATATTATCTATGCAACAATTACATGTAAAATTAATTTCCCAGATATTTTGTTTTTACATGAACATAGTGTTTCATTTTCTAATACTTAGATAAATGAACAATACATAGATTTAGATCAAAATAACTAAATAAACACTACTTCATGTAAACTAAGCCGTTACTGCTAGAAAGAAATTCCAGATTTATATTTGATAAATTATTTATTGACTTATTAAACTAACCTGTATTTCCCTTATTAATTGTAAAGAAATGTATATAGTGTGGAACTGCATGTCCTACGTCTAATATGCTTTGAAAGTCCCTATTGTGGCTTTATTTGTGAAAAATGAGTACGGAAGGCTGGGAAGTAGGAATGAGCCAATTGATGTGAAGTAAAAGACTTTAACTGCTTCTAGGTAGCCTTGTGTGGTCAATCCTACTGATGATTTTTATTTTTTAAGAGAAATCTAGATAATAAGCTCAAAATTGTGAACATCTCTTTTGTCCCAGATTTCTTCAGGTGACAAATGACCTAAAACATTTCCAAAAGAAAGAAAATAATTAAATAAATCATCAAAATGATTAAAGCAAAAAAAAAAAAAAAAGTATAAAACTTTATTTTTGCCATGCCGGGCTTTTTAAAATGCACCGGGGAGAAGAAAAAGCAACACATTTTTGATTATCACATTTATCCTAATGATAACCGCAGGGGGCATAACTGTTTAGATTAGCCTCCACATCACTGTATTGTTAGCTACACATAGTGCTGTACCTGTTCAGTAGAAGACAGAAAGTATGCATTATATCAATTGGAAGGTTTGCTTATAACTACTAATGGATTCATGCTGCTGCATATCCCACACAAACACAGATCCTTTGACTACAAGTGGTGGAGACAAAGTAGGCCAACTGGCAAAGTGTCAGATTTAGATTTGCTCTGTGTCTCTCTGCATGTATGTGCGAGTGTGTGTGTGTGTGTGTGTGTGTCCCTATACTTTTCTCTCTAAATGGGCTCAGTGTCACTGAGCTCGTGACCGGAACGTAATGAAGCTAGTTGCTGTTAATCAGCAGGACATTACCATGGCAACACACGCCAAACACTACATGGCACATTGGCAAATATTTCTAATCAAAATTACCACGAGACACAACCACATCACAAACACAAGAAAAATTATACTTTTGGGTGGATTGGATACAGACAAACATAAATAACGTGCTGCTGAATCTGTTCCTATCTAATATTTCTGTTCTCTTTTGCATTTTGCTACACTCTGCACTTTGTTTGGTTAAAGGAATTTTATATATATATATATATAAAGCGTCATGTCTTGTTTCTTTTGCCTTGAACAACATACATATTATTTTTGTAATAATAAATACACATATACAAAGTAATCTAAGTAGCGCTATTCTTTCATCAAAACTCTGTTCTAAAAACCTTTTCCTTTTCTTCTGCATGTTCTCTTCTTGCACCCCTTCCTGTTGATGACTAAAGGTAAGTGTCTTGTTTATTGAGAATATTTTGATTTTGTTTTGTGGATTTCTTTATACAACTGAAACTGTTAAAAAAATATGATGGGGACCTGATTATGGGGGGACTATATTTTTCATGGGACATTGGGAAATTCAATAGTGTCTGTGTGTAAGCAGGAGATTTCATCCTTAGCAGCAATTATACACTTTAAAATAGTTTTTTCATTCCAACAAACCTGCAGTGGTATTTTGTGATGCAGCCTAAACTGATTAAATCAGTATTATCACTTCTGACAAGGTGCAGTTCAGCACCTAATAAGGTTTTGATGACTTTGACTTGATTTTAATTTTTCTTTAAGCTATCATCACTATCTGTGGAGTGGTAAATAATTCTCCAAGTTCATTTATTTTACCTTCCATGTCAAAGTTGATTAAAAAGAGGGACAAATAACAGATAGTTCCCTATATTGGCTGGCTGTATTGCAGCTCTGTATTATTGCTTTATGTGTCTTTGTAGTGCTGTGGGGGTGTGACAGGTTAATTTTCTAAACTGTTCATGATTACGTCACTCGCTGAATTTCCTTTCATGCATTTCCAATTCAAGTAAATGCATTTGACAGTTGCAAAGATTGTGGGAACTGAACTAAATGTGCCTTTTTTGATTAACCTGTTCAGCACCAGATCAATCAAAAGACAAATAAAAAAGCATAAACTGTATTGTGTTTTTTCCCCACTTATTTAAATGCTTTTCAATCATTTTTACATTTGGTTAGCATGGATTCTAACTCACATCTTCTGAAGTTCCTTCTGTCTTCTGTCTTGTGCTTGCTACCCCAGCTTGAAGAGAGCTTGATAAACTTGATTGGCAATCAGAAAGATGAGCATGGCAAATTATCTTTTGGCTTTATTTTAACTTAAAATTTAGGATAATGATTATATTCTACTATGCAAAAAATATCTAATGATTTAATTTTTTTTTTGCATTTTTGCATTTTTCTCATTTTTCCTCTTTGAAAAACACTGCCCTAGGCATCTGCCTTGATGGCCTATGGCAATAGTAGGCAATTTTTCTGTGTGTGCTCTACATTTATATGTGTATTTATAACTTACTCTTTGCTTTCTGTGTGCATCTGTGAGTGTGTGTCCAACTAATATTTAGAAAGATCAGGTTAGTTGTGTCATATCCCTTTGCGTTGACTGTGTATTACAAAATACCTTGGGCTTCCTGTAATATGACATTACACTTTTATGGTGACCTTAATCTGACGTTCTCTGAATCAACTTATCAGCAACTTATTATTGAGGACGCAAGCAAGTAGAGCAGCTTGATGCAGAATCCTGTCACTTTCTCCTCCCTAATCTCACACTTCACTTTAATGAGGCACATTTGCAAGGTGAGAGATGAAAAGTTTTCTAGTCCTTACACATCAACATGACAGCTATTAGGAGACACCAACAGCTGTTAGAAGGTGGAGTCAGGGATGAAGAGAGGAGAAAGGAATGACAGACTGAAGCTGGAAGTAGGGGGAGAGGAATTTAAGAAAGGTTGGAGGAAACAGTGCAGTTACGTATAGCAACAGAGTTCAGGTTGGGATGATCACCCTGATCCTTGAGCCGTCCTCATCCTTAATTGGATATGCCATTTTGTCGGCTTACAGGAGACTAAAAAAGAGAAAAAATTAAAAGCTCTCAATGGAGAGAAAAAAAAACTGTTAATGGTTTGACTGCTAAAAATGTCATTATTGCCCTATTGGCTTTCAGTTTTACTCAATGAGGAGTAGAAAGGCAGCAATTCATATTATTCTGTGCAAAAAGCATGTGAACGCTTCTGTTTAATTTAGCAGGTGTTACATTTTTTACTTTAGTGTTCCACCACTGTGTGACCAAAGCCAACGGCAGATTTCCACATTGAGCGTATAACAAAAGCCTTATGTTGAGGGTTGTAGGTTGAGATCATTTCAGTTTATTTGTGCTCCACTAATTTGCAGGGAAGGTAATAAAGGTTTTCTCCATCATCCAACACAAAGGTACAAAGTTGTGTTTTGGTAAATTTCCTAAATGTTTTTATCATAATGCATATCTACCAGATTGTTGATTTGAGGGGTTGAAAAGTATGAAGTGTCAAGCACTTGCTGTTCTCTTTGTTGTAGTGAGAGCACCTCACTGATTCTCTTTTAGATACAATCCCAAAGATTTGGGGATTCCATGATGACCAGTGATTGCATAACAATGTCATGTCATTACCATGATGGCTGGATCACTCTTGCGATATGAGCTTGACATTAATACACTGTTGGTTGTATAAGAAAATCATTACAATTATTCATTGAGCATCACTACAGACAAACTAAAGTTTAGACTTAAGTTCATCTGAATACAGTGATTCTAAATGCTTGAAAACGACTGAGGGTGATTGATGAAACCATTGGTTGTTTAAGTATAACTGCTTTCATCAAATTGTGGGGACCATATGTCACAAAGTTGCTTTCTACAACATCTTATTGGGCAACAGGACATTTATTTACCATTTAAATATTTGTGAGAACTTCCTTTTATTTTGGTGTAAAAACATCCCTGTGAAGTCAGTTTTAGCCTGGTGCGTTTAATATTTATTTTCATATTATTATCTTTGCTTTGAAAATGGCTACAATTAAGATATGTTTTTATTTTTTATCCAAAAAGCCTTTGGATGCTTCACACATTTCTCAGGTGAACGCACTCATGGCACAAAAAGCAGGATGTTATGTTGTTTGAAAAACATTTCTTCTTTTGATAGTCTTTACTGCCACCACCTCGTTTCTCACAGGGATGTTGTTCTGAAGGGAAAATGTCAGAGTTTTTGGCTGTGAATAGACAATATTCATCCATTTTGTGCCACCTTCTCCTGCATTTGCTTCATCTGAGACACTGTGTGGTAAACTAAAGACAAGACTTCAACTGGCTTACGTAACAATAAACTTTTCCATTAAGGCCAGATTTGTGGAAGGCACGACTATAATATCTCCACTTAGCTCCTCCAGATGTCGCATGAGTGTCTTGACTGCGTTAACGCTTTCCTTTCTCCTTGCCTTTCAGTTCATTTGTATTGCCATAGTTCGGTAGGCTTGCTGTTCTGTCATATTTTTATTTCAGTTCTGTGTCATGGATTAAACAGTTCTCTGTGACAGCTTGCAGTTGTGTTTGATTACTTAACCCTGCTTTAAACTGCTTCACAATTTCATCCTTAGCCTGTCTAATGAGGTCCGTGGTTTTCATGAATCTGTTTATTCACAAATGTTCTCTAAAAGACCTTTAAGTCCTTAAAGGTCTTTTAGACTATCTGCATAATGCTGAGATTAAGTCACAAACGGGAAACTTTATTTACAAAAAGGGACTTCTGAAAGCAAGTAGTTTCACTGTATATTATTTAGGGGCCTAATATCGAAGGGGATACTTTAAGAAATTTGCATTAGTGAAAATGTGAAATACCACACCGTTTCACAATAAGGTGCTGATGTTTGTCTTTGGAACTGATTAGTAAACTCACACTTTGAGGTTTTTGGTCGCAGTGAGACAAAATGTGAAGAAGAACAGGGGTGTATGCCTACAAAGAAGTCCATGTGAATGTTTAAGTTAGTGTGATTTGTTGTATGCATGCATTGTTTTTTATTATATCTAGGCTAATCAGGCAGACATGCTCAAATGTAGATCAGGTAGATCACAAGTTACATCTCTTGCATAGCCTTTGTGAAAAAGCAACACTTTTATTCCAAAGTCAGCTGTCAAATTCAAAACATTGGAATGCAAATTTTGATGACTCAAACCCTTTGTCTCTTTCTCTCTTCAATTGTGGTAATTAAATGTCTTATGATTGCATGTGAGGACACTGGTCAGAATTCAGCTCGAGAAAGATTAGCTTTCAGACTGTGATACAAAGTAATGATTGCATTTCGAATTTGAAGTTGGAAGGTCGCAGTCATCTCCATCTTTGAGGAGCCAAGAGGGCTCGGAGACGAGAGCAGAGCAGTCAAGTTTCTGGTACAGGGAAGGCAGAGGCGAGAAGGTCAAAACCCTCCACAAATGTGTCTGCCTGCAAGCTGATTAAATAATGACATGGGTTTCAAAGCATTCTGTTTGAGTCGAGTGGTTCTCCTTTTACAAAAAAGGAAATAACTTTTTGTTCTTGTTTATGCTGCTTGCAGTGGATAAGTTGGTAAAAGAACTTCTTTAGGGAAATATACTGCTTCATCTTAGAGATAGGCACTAATGGAGGTATATTAGTAATGGCATGGTATGTCTAACTTCGAGAAAAGTATAATTTTATACCCATCAAGAAGGAGTCCTGGGTCCAAAAGACTCATTAAATCCAAATCTTTAAGCTCATTATTGAACATCTCGTTAAATATTGAATTTCAGTCTGCCAGGCTTTACTTGGAAAAGCAAAATAGGCAATGTAAATATTTAAGTAGTGCACACACTCTTGTATTTTCTTTAGAACATGAAACATGACCCTGCTGTGTGTGTCTGCGTGCGTGTGTGTCAGCCGGAATGGTTCATAAACCTTCAAGGCAGCAAAGCAATATAGTCGTATTAGTTGTTTGTTGTGGTTAATCTTATGATTGATATTAAATTGATAATGTTTGTTGAACAGAAGAAAATTACCTGTTTTTGACTACTTATGAGGAGTGCACTGAATGGACAATCAAAGGCCAAGGTTTGCAGAATATTTGTCATCTTCTTTTGACTCCCAGGTTTGAAAGTTAATTCTTATAAATTTTCCCAAAAATAAACTTAAGCAAACTGATTTTATTTTTATAAAGATAGTGGTATGATCAGTGTTTCAACATCATTCTTTAAAAAAGTTCAAACTGAGCCAAGAAATTATTTTGAAATGTAACAATAGTAAGTAGTAAAATCCTAACTGCTATAATATGTGCAATGAACTGAGAAACAATAAGGGAGCAATGTCTTGTATGAAGAGGTAGCATCATATTTTACTGAGGCACTCTGTCTGGCTGCATTAAATCCACCCTCGTTTGACTTTCATTCCATCACAATAACTGTTGCACTATCAGCACCTTGCAGCTCCACCTTTACATTTATGAGCCTAAAGGTTCAGTATGTAGAAAACAGTGGCATTTGCCAGCAGTTGATAGTTTAAATGTAGGAAGTCAGGTTGCTAAGTAGTCTGAAGACTGAGGCTGGCGTGATTTGTGGTGACACAGGTGACATTGCAACATTATTATTTAGAAAAAAGAAATATTGGTATATCAATGCAAGACTCTAGTCGAAGGTGTGGTTTTGATTGGTGCAAGTTTAAAAATAAAATGCATTGATTAATATTTCGTGTTTGTGCTAATACGCACTTTCTTGGCTCAAAGTGCAATAAATTAAGGATTTTATTACAGCGAGTTTAATTTACTTGAGATCTATTATCTACTCAATTCCATAAAACAAGTGTTATGCGTTCAACCTAACATGGTTATTATTTACAAACCACAAAAGTCTGCAAATGGCATCTTGCTCAGTTTATACTAAATTAATCAGCTAAAGGTGGAGACATGAATCATCTATGGATCATTTTTAGAATGTTTTTTGTGACACCCACATCTAATCTAAAAGAATAACAGGACAAGGTCAAGAAGGATAATAATAGATTAATTCTGTATTTTTGTGTATGTAAAAATTATTTATGTGACTCTTATGTGCTTTTGAGCTGCTTTCACACCTAATGTGGCCAGTTGGCTCGATCATAGTAACACATGGTGTTGTGAGCCACGTCATGCCACATGGTAACTTCCTCAGTTTAGAAAAGGTAACTAACCGGCCTCTAAGAGATCGGAAATAAAATGGTCTTCATCACACTATTTTCAGATGGACTCTGCAAGAAAAAAAAAGCTTATTCGAAAGGAAAAGAATAGGAAAGTAGAAATCCATTATCTTATAGATTTTCTTTTCTTCCCATATATTTTTAGCACTTTTTAACCAGCCTGGCTCACCTGCAACACAGCTCAGAGTAATTGAAAAGACACCTGCTTTTTAAAAGCACACAACACAGCAGCAGCACAATCAGTGCAGCAGTCATTCTACGCTGAAATGCTTACTTAGTCGTTCCCCCCTCTGGGGGAGAGATGCCTGGGACTAATTCTAGCATAAAGAATCAAGTACAACAGACAAATGATAAGCACAGAGAAATGTGGTATACACAGAGTCACAGACATTATAGTTTGAGGCCAGACAGTTTTCAGTGTTTGTATTTCAAAGTGCATTTTCAGACTGCTTCACAGATATTGATGAGAAAATATGATTCACATAAACGGACAATGGCATAAACTTCAATCCATTTGAAAGACGCACACATTGAGATTTCTGCTTAAAAATAGAATAATGCTGAAGACAAGCATTACTTTGAAAGTGACATTATTTATATTAAAATTCAGAAACAAAAAGAAAAAAAGCATAAGCAATTTAGACAAGAGTGAATATTAAGAAGCAAAGAACAAAATCTAGGTCAGCTAATGCGCCCCGCGGCTAAGAGGATAAAGACTTGATCAGAGAATCAAGGTGATGACACATGAAAGAGGAACACTGCAAGGACGTGTAGAGCTAGGGTGGAGTAAGGACCAGACTGGGGTAAGATGAGAGGAAACAAGAAAAATAAAATGGAGACAGTTAATAAATACAAAGCAAAGAGGGGAAAGGCGTAAGAATACGATAATATATTAAAGTATATTATGCTTTCTTGAACACGTTAGGTCTATGGGTTGAACAAAACATTCAAACATATTCTCAGATAATGAAATTTCACCTTGTCAGTTCTGCCTCATTTGAGCTTCTGTCAGATTGAGTTGTTCAAGGGTACGTCGCTATTTTGCATGTTTGCTGCTTGCTACTCCCTAAACTGAGTGTTTTCACTTCACACGTGAAAATGGCTGTAAACAGATGCACAATTGTACATCATGGAACCTCAGTAAGTCCCAGAAGCAGAAGAAGCGAGGTCTCCTCAACCATTAGCAGTTCATGAATAATCAGTCATGTTTAATCTGCAAATATGCAATAAACAGCAACAACAGAACTTTTCTTCAGTCAGTCTGTTAGCAAATCCTGTCATGTAGAGTTGGTAGTTTTCAAGAGTCCATTGAGAAGTGATTTGCACAAATTGGGGTTTTGCACCACTCTCATTCCAAAATAATGTGCATCTCGCTGGCCACTTCAGCCTGATAGATATCCTCTCTGCAATCGAGGCTTGGACTTTGAAACTTTTCCATGTTTTGTGCCTCCAGTAAGAGACAGACTTACCACCTGACCGGGAGCATTTGGTGTGTCGGAATTAATTCGGCAAACATGTTTTCATCTCCTATTGTAGCACATTAACTCTTGAAGAAGCCAAAAATAACCTCAACCAAGCGTAAACCGTTATTACAAAACAAATGATGTTATTTAGATTTTAAAGTGATGCTAAGAAGTGTACATGAAAAAATGTTGACAGAAATGCATTTTAAAAATAAAATGAATTCACACAGCTCTTATTTTCTGTTGCTGGGAGACAGTGGATGGACACATGTTATTCATTGCAACCAACAACACAACATTTTCCCTTTTCCAGCAGCCATTATTCAGTGCCTATAGCAGCAAAACCAAACACTTACCACATTGACCAGAGCTCCAGTTTAGTTGGTGAGGGCCTGGACTTGGCTGGAGTTGCCAAGTGAGGGCAGTGCCTGGAGATTGTTCCTTAATAATCAGAAGATTTTTGAAATGACTGGTTGTTACTAGAAGCAGTAGAGACTCAAACGGAAGTAAAATGTGTAAAAAGATAATTTTAAAGCATTCCACACATACAAAAATGAGACAAGGCTCTTCTTTCAGGGACACTACTGATAAACCTTTATATTCTTTGTTAGGAAAATGTTGGATGCAGATAAGACTTTTTCAACGGGTAGCCTTGACTTGGTTCACCTATATGCTTCAAACTAAAGTAAACGTATGCATCACCTGCACTTATGTGCTAAAATTGAGCTGCTTGCATATCAACTATACCTCTAGAGACTGGATTATTGCACACTCCTTTCTACTTAAACCAGAAATCAAAATGGCTGTGAAAATGCGTTTTCTAATATGAAGATATGCTTTAATAATTTCACTGAATGATGTGATGTACTTCAGTCATCGCGTTTTCACAGCTGATTTCCCTTTGGGCTGGATCTATTTAAGGAATACACCCAAAGTCTCATATCCATAAAAACCCACATGTACGCTTGCTTCTAGTTTCACACAAAATGTTAATAACTTAACTTTTACTCTATTTTTAAAATCCTGATGTTAAAAAATATATATACATATGCCAGATTGTTAGAGAATAGGAGAAAGTAAATTCCCATGCTGGCCTCAGCTCCTAGCTTTTTGTTGCTGTCCCCTCTGTGTTTTCTGCTGCCCCATGCTGCTGCAGCTTCTGCTTTCACTGTAGTTGGCAGAACCTGGCCATCACTATGACAGATCACTGCTATTACCACATGTTCTCCATTACTAGAAAACAGCAGTACTGCTGGGACTACACATACACACAGACATGCTTTGCAACTATCACTGCTTTCAGTTGGCTTCAATTGATTTTGTAGAGCCCCTAACTCTTAATCTTAACCATCACCAGTTCAAATGACACTATAAACTTAGTGCAACCTCAAGTCATACCTTTCCTGAGAAATAGATTTGTGTTTACATATATATATAAAATTCATTATGGATCCAAGTATTCACAAGCACACTTGCCATAAAAGTCACACAAGGGCACATAATAAAAGAAGCACACACAATCACAATATAGAAGCAAAACCAAGAAAAACTAATGCAGTGTTCCTTTCTTATACATACAGTATCTGTTCATAGTTTACCCATTTCTCTAAAATTATGTGATTAAGCACATCCAGTTGCAATTTAGCTAACAAGTAAAAATAAAGGACCTGCATGAGTGGCAAAGTACATTCTCAGAGAAAGTGCATCATAATTGTCTATGCATGTACACAGTAAAAATCTGCATTCATGCGCAACTTTCAAAATGATGATGGCTTATAAAGGTGGAGTTGACTAGAGTGCTACAATAGAGACCAAAAATCAGAAAAGTGTTTCTGAGTGAGTGAAAAAGAGAGTATTGATTGTAAAGATAGAACCCTGTGGTCAATACCATACTCCAGTAAATCTAGTTTTAGCTTTGCAGTCCCTTTCACTCCATGTCTTACTGTAACAGAAAAAAGAATCAGTCTTTCAGACTGTGAAGGATTTTTTGACTGTTTATCCATTGTGTCAGGCTGTTATTTACTTTAGTATCTGTAGTTCTTTTGTGTGCTCTTGTGCTGTGGAAGTCTCTGATTTTGAAATTTTTCCACTCAGCAATACATTTCTCCTTTTGTAATTTTATATCATTAAAATCAGTCATTTCATAGACACACACACACTCAAAAAAAGATTGTGTGTAAGTTAAATGTTGAGGTCTGCAGTCAAACAAGTTTATCATTGACATAGATTGAAAGGGTAAGGAAGTCCCTGCTGGAAAATTAAAACAACCCATAATGATTAGAATATGTTTTATCCAAATGTTCATCAGAAAAGGGTTTATGTTCAGAAAGGATATAGTTTGAGCTATGTAGCCATGACAATGTTTGTAAGAGTCAAGATGAGGCTTTCAAAGAAAAGAAACTTTACCACCTGTCACGTAATTTTAATGGCTCCTGAGCATGCCTGAAGGTTTAGCTATTGTGAAAAGAGCTGTGATATGTAGTCATATAGTGCTGAGGGAAAGTGGCAGACCTCACCATAAAAACTTTAGATCTAGTCTAAAAACCCATACTTTCTTAAACAATATTGATATAAACTATTATTTATTAACATGAACATGCACAATCTGAGTGACCTTGTCTGTTGGGGAAAATAACACAACAGGATTAGATGATAAAGCTGGGTGTTTTCTCTCAGTGAAGAATGGCAGATGGAACAACAGGCAGAGGATGTGGAGTCAGCATGTAACACAGCACAGGAATAAAGAGGTGTGTGCTTTTGTTCTTTTTACTGAAGTCTGTCCTTGCCAGAGGGTTAGTTTTCACTGAACAAAGTGTGTGTGTGTTAATTGTTAAGTAATGGCATATTGGACAGTGAAGATAGCAGAAACTTGCAGGTAGATGACAATTTGTGTTGTTCGGTTGGTTGAAAGATAAGCTGATCATATTATTTCTGGTGTGTCTTGTTTAATATCAGTTTCACCTCCAAAGGCACAGTTGCACATCTGAACGCAGTGTTTAGTCATCTTCAAGCATACACAACATTACATAATTAAAAAAGATCTTTAAAGATAGAGATAACGGACATCTCAAATCTTTTCCTGCTCAATACAAAATATTGTAACTATAACAAATAGCCATGTCAATGTCCATGCCAACTTATTCCTGCATGGTGAAGGGGGGTTTGGTGAATCTTGAACTTCAACTGTGTGCACTGTGCAGTGTGTGAGCAGCTCATACCCAAGCAAGATTGACACTACCTCCTGGCTTTGATTGGTTGTTTCTGACCCTGAGTGGTCAGCATGACCCCTGGGAGGAGCCAGATGATCTTGATTTTTTTTTTCATAGATTATCTCTCTCTTATTCCACTGTCAGAACATAGTTACAGATTTAACAAAGATGTAAAAATAAACAAAAATAAACAAAAAACATTGTATTAAAGTTATCTGTTGTAGCTTTAAATAAACCAAAAGAAGTTTTGGATTTTTGTTCTGTGAAGCTATTACACTTTTGAGTGGTATTTGGATTAGATGTGTGTCTGGAGGAGGAAGAATGAATCATATAATGACCAGAATATTTTATAACCGCTGAAATCAGCTTAGTTTTAATCCCCAAAAATGCATTACGACTTTGGCTGTAACTTGACACAATTTCAAGAATAATTTACAAAGCAGTGAAGCAGTCTTTTGTGATCTTGAAATGATTTGTCTTTAGTAAACTGAGAAAAAATAAATAAATAAATAAATAAATAATTGCCATAATTGATTTCACATGCCAGAAGAGCCAATAGAGGTGTGGTTTTGTTGTCTTCAATTATTTAAGAAATACCTAACCTATCTATAAGAAAAACCTCATAAAGACAAAACAGCTCTGACAACATGATTGTGGCACTCAGAAAGACTGAAAAAAATATTCCTGTTCTCCCACATTGCCCTCTCAATTTGAAGTCTCAATCCCCACCTGATCCAATCCTGCTGCATGTTGTAAAGTAATGCTTAACAGCACCTTTTCCTCATCTGGATTCTGCACCAGGCTCAGTCATTCTCACACACTCAGAAATGAACAGAAATACACACTCGACATACACACACCCGCGCACGCACACGCACAAAGAAAAGGGTCTTGCTTTCAGTCAACACTGACTGTGCTCACAAGTGCAGAGTCAACTGTTTTATCCACACTGCCGACGGGAACAGCTTTGCATCTTCTTCTGTCACACTGACACAACAAGAGAAATTCTCTAAAAAATACAAAGCCAGAGGGATTGGGAGAAAGAGGGAGGAAAGTACAGAGATGGAGAGGGGAACAAAGCAGAACAGTGGATGGTAGAAACAAACCCTAGATGTTCTGCTTTCTGCTGTCCGATATCATATGTTCCTTTCAGTCTTAACAGTAAAACATAGTTGCTAATGAAGAACATATGCAAAAATCTCCTGCACCCCAAAGAAGATCACAATATAGTGCAATTGTCTGTGTTCACAGTTAATGCTATGCAGAACACATTGAGAGTGATTTCTGCCCCTATGTGATTGCTGGTCTGTTAGATGAACTGAACCGAGTGTGAGGTTGTGTGCACCAAGTCACATCGCTTCCTCAACTTGCATGAGTTCATCACTAATTTTCCAAAGCACCAACACCAAAGTAGACAAAAGCTGGACAAATTCATGTGCTAGACAAAAATGTGTAAATGCGTAGACTGTGCAACCCCACTGGACCGGGCTCAGAGTTGAAAAGTGGTGGGGTCCAAATAACCCCGTCTTTTAAGACCTCGGGAGGGTTAAGCATCCAAAGTTTTGTTTTAACGACAACAGCAGCTTGTATCAGCAGAAATAACTATTATTTCTGTTATTAAAAGAAACTAGGGGTGCACCGAATGCAGTTTTCTGGTGGATATTGAAAAAGCCTGACTGATTTTGGCCTACACCAATTTGTTTCAGTAGTAAATGTAGCAACAAAGAAAAAGTTGCAGAGCTGGCAACGCTAGACTGACTATTTCTACCACCACCCATGTGGTGGTAGAAAAGATGGGTGAATAATATTGGTTTATTGGTTTCAGGTATCGACCGATTGTTGCTCACCCAAAATTAAAGAATTTTGGGGCACATCAAAAAGTTAACACCCTCCCCCCATGCCAAGTCCATAGAGGAAACTCTTTTACCTGTTCTTGTATCTACTATTCTTGCTGTGAAACCCATTTATCCCACTGGTGAATGCAATGCAGTAGAGTCCAAATCGTCTCTGAAACAGAAAAGGCAGTGACTCCAGATTTACAAAAAATATATTTGACGGCTGCATCAGTGGAACTGTTTCAAAGCGATAAGGTGCATTTGATTTATTTGAGTTTACAAAACACGTTCTTATGTGGGTGAAAATGTGTATGAACATTTGCTTTGATCTATATTTTTTTCCTGTTAATTTATGATTCCTGTGCCTCTTTATGCACTCCCATGTGTGCGCGCACATGCTTGTGCTGATGCATGCCGCAGTAATAGAAGTTGTCCTACAGCACACAGTCTGGTGTTTGCAGCCGGAAAGCTGTCATAAACAATCTGCTGCGGCGTCAGTTAAACAGGAAGCGTGGGAGAATTGGGTACTCTGCAGGGTACAACCAACCCCACACACTCTAAATAGACAAACCCATCTGCCTTATGCACCAATATCAAAATGAGCTATGGATATCACTTATGACATTGTAATAGTTCTGAAACAACAGGTTGGCAACGATTTGAATGACAGTGGCTGGGGGTTGAGGGAGGTGATGTGCTTTAATTCTGTTTGAACCAAAGTCTGTTATGCTACACTGTAAAAAAACACACAAAAAAACACTCCTGCAGGAAATGAAGCTTTTCAGGTTCAAATAATTTCACACATAAATGTGATGGAGTTGATGTAATACGTAGTAGAAATAGATTCAAGGATTCAAGCCAGAATATCATTTTACCTGGGACAAATTTAGCACATCTCATACATGTAATCAAAACTATTCGTACTTCTTTCAGATTTAGTCTTAAAGTAATAATTTAATTTTACCTCGTAGACTCATTTTAAAATGACATTTTCAGTGTGTCAACTCATTTTGCCTTTTTAACAGCGTCTTGCCCACAGCCAAAACCAAATGGATTCAAAGCTAAACTAAAAAGAGCAATTTATGAAAAGCTCATAAAAATAAATACTACTCCAGCTGAACAAGAAAAACAAGGCAAATTAATGTGCTTTATTTATCATGAGAGCTCTCTGTCTTCAATGACTTTTAGTCAAAGACTTAATTTGCGATAATCTAATGTTTTAGAAACCTGTTGCAGCAAGAAGACTTTGTTGCTATAAATGAATCAACTCCTAATTATTTTGTTTTCACATTCCTCGAAATATCGGACAGGGGAGAGAAGTAGCAATCATTTTTCAGTGAGATTTATTGATGAACCCCAGGCTAATTAATAGCAGCAAATATTTGGAATGTCTAACCCTTAGTTGTTGTTTTTTTTTTCTTTTAACTTGCAAAGAAGTAAAACCAATAGTATGTTGTTTTGTATTTATTCACGAACACTCTACTTTTAATTTTTTGACTAGCTCTCGTATTTATTATCTTGTCAAGTGTTAATTATTGACTAGGTCAATTTAATGGTGGATCTTTGCATTCATACTGACACTTAAAGAGATAATATAAATGCAGCCTTTGATTCCAGTCTAGATTCAATTGACATTGCTCACAATGTCTGCAGACCTACTCAAGCACTGCAGAAGGTGACTGAAAAGGAAAGACAGTCAAGACTACTATGGTAAAAACCTTGATTATTGTTTTAAAATGCTTTACAAATAGTTATTCACCATCAACCTGATAAGTACACAAGACTAAATCATTTCTAATACATCACTCAAATGTGCATCGTCCTGGCGCAGTAATTTAGCAAAAATATGAGGCTCTGCAGACTAATGACATGCTCATCATTTACCTTTGTCTATGTAAACTTGCTCCTTCCTTTCATAAAACATATAGCAAACTTCTCAGTTGAAAATTAGCTATCAGCATCGCAACTTTGAGGGTTAAACATTTAGATTTGCACATTAAGAAATCTGAAAACTAGTCTTTCTATTATGCAAATTCCACTCAATTCTTAATTAGGTTTGCAGGCAGATATTTCTATCCCTTTTTCTGTTGTAATCATGTACACTTTTCTGAATGTTATGCTTACATCTAATATTATTGGATGACACCTGCATGCTTATGCTATGCATGAAACTACACAGTGGTATTCTCCGCATTTCACATTTGTCTGAGCTGTTGGCTTAGATAACATACCTGCTTAACACCAACACTATAACAGCCACATTACAAGGATGTCAGTATAATTTCACTTTAATGTCATAGAAGATATGGTGAAATTGAAAAAAAAAAAGTAATTTATATTTGACTATAAGAATGCAGGTATTTTTTGTTTTTTTTGCCTGCTTTCAAAGAAGTTAAGAGATTTTCTGCCAAGAGCTTTCAGTATTCAACTTATGCTTTGTTTAAAAACAAAACAGCAACATAAAGGTCGTATTACATAACTCTATATTTATTTTTAAAAAGCATAGATAATGGTTGTCATAGCTACATTTTAACATTACTCTATAGAAAGTGTAACATGTATCCTTATTCATAAATAACTATTGAAACTATTTGTTTTTGTACCAGAGACATACAAGGCTGTTATGATTTTCCAGACTGACGGAGGGTTACATTTATTAGCTTTCCCCATTTAAAATTTCTGTAAATTGTATTTAGGAGCATGACAATAATATTTAGAAAAAAGCCACTTTCTTTTTCCAAATTACCATTTAGTTTGACACAACTTTAACTCTATAAACTGTAAGGATTATATAAAATTGTGACATTGAAATCACTTTTTTCATCCTTATTACAGACTTAAGTGTTAAAAAATGTTTGGGTGGACATACCAGTGACTCCACTAATTAGGTATTTTTATTTAATGATCTCCCAAAGTGAGGACATCATGTATCACACAGTAGGTATTTCCTATCATATTTCTTTGATTACAAGTAAAGTAAATTTTAGTTATTTATTTACCAGGGTTATTGATCTGGGACCCGAGTTGCTTGTTTGTGTAATTTCATACCACAAACAAGCAAATGAGAGCTGGTATGACAATAAAACATCCTTGAAAGCTTGATGCAACTCTTTAAAATGTCATTCATCGTTTCTACTCTCTATCAAAGCAGAAGCAAGCAAAATGCTATTGGTCCCTCTCTCAGTAGACTTTCTTTCTGTTCATTGTGTGCATCTGCTTCACAGCTTGACACAAGTTAATGTGTTACTGGTTTTGTGCTCATGTTTGTATGAATGGTTTAACGTTGACATTTAGAATCCCCTTGGTTCCTTGAAAAGAGAAAATTAAGAAAAAAATATTGGCTTATGCTACAAAAATAAAATTGGAGATGCTGAATCCCTTTGCTTTATTTAAACAATATATTTCACAGTTATATACATTACCTTTTATCCTGATATGCACCATCGCCTCTTCTGTGATTTCCTCTATGTTCCTCCTGTTCTGAATACAAGCTGTTTTCTTTTGACACATGTTGATTAGATATGTGATCCAAACTTTTAACAAATAGACATACACAGATTTCCTTCAGTCAAGCACTGAAAACATTCACATCTGAAGCAGACAGAGTAATGGACATTTCAGAGATGATAAGGTAATGTTAAGGCATCGAAATGCCTATTCAGGTTTAAATTTGTGTAGTCATGAGCTGCCTGCTGTTCTTCAGCAAGGTTTCTGTTGTATGACTCGAGCTCAGTGCAACAGGCCAATTGAGTAGTACATTTTCTTAAGGTAGCAATGTTACTTTCTAAAGATTATGTTAATTAACAATGCTTTTCTTTTTACTAAATGTACAAAGCTACTGAAGAAAAACAGTAATGACGAGGCTAAAGACGATGTTTATACTGACAGAAATTATGTTAAGCAGGGCATTAGGGATTTTTTTACTTGCTTCACAAATTTTATTTGTAAACCAAGGACTGTTTCATAATACTTAAAAAGGTAAGTTGAAGGACGGAAAGTCATCTACCTATGTCTGACTATTCGGTTGGAGATTTCAAACAACACCTAAGTGGAATGGCCTTAGGGAAGCCAATTAACCCAATGTTGCCTCTGTTATAGCAATGCCAATGTGTTTTTTTCTTGACTAATGGTATGCTAGGGATTTTAGTGAGAAATATAAAAGTAAATTCACTAAGATGCATCATTAGTTTAATATTAGTTTCAAGTAATGTTCAACTCTTAGAAGTTAATGTTACAGAAGAAGCTCAAATTACTGAACAGTTAGGAATGCATATTAGAGCTGTGTCTTACACCTGTGTAACTTTTACATTTATTTTTGATACCAGGTGTGTTTTTGGTTTTGTTTTATGTGAAAAGGGATGTAAAACTTTTTTATATTTTAATGAGGGTTTGCTAATTATATTTTGGAGTTGTTGTGATTGCTGTTTTATAGACCTGCAGTTAATGTTTAAAAAAATTCAGCTGAATTAGTTAGTCTCCTTCCCATAAAGTTTAGCTGAGGTTGCTGCTTTGGCTACATGCCTAACTTGATGTATCACCAAATGAGCTGTGTGTGTGTGTGTTTACTTTTTATGATAGACAGATGCAGTTGGGGATTGATCCTTTTTATTTTCAAGAGTTTTAGTGAAGAGTCAGCTATGCAAAATTGGAGATCAACATCAGATTTTGTGGGTTTTCCTGTGTCCACTGCTCTGCACTTACCAATGCTGTGATCTGACCTAGCCTCTCCCGCCGCATTACCACTGCAGCACCATCAATCACACCCAATGCACGCACATTCACACACACTGAACGATTCAGAGTGAAGACAAGGAAGGCTCTGTGATGGACAGAAGTGTGCTTCAGTAAAATTCGCTTGTGTGCGTTTCTACGCTTTAAGTGTATGAGCTAAGGACCTATAGAGAATTAATTAGCAGCAGTTTACAATACTTGTGGCTTGACACATTTTTAAGAAGCTGTTTTTCCGTGAAATTTCAAGAATGCACACAGGTTTAATTATAAAAACCTCTTATTTACGGTTGCACAGATACTGCAAACTACATGAATGCTTGTGAGCAAAAATGTGGTGTGGAGAGGGTTAACTTGAGAATTAGGGCTTTTTTACACTATAACTAAAGGAACCAAACAAACCCAACATTGATTTTTCTTCTGCTTAAATGCAGTAAGGCTGAAAATGTTAAGAAAGAAAAAAGAGGGCTAATTATATTTTTGCTTTTAGAGCTTAAACTAAAATGAATAGTGGTTCATATTTCTAGTCGGTCTTGAAACGCCACGCTATATTTGGTCATAGAATGAAAGGACATCAAATAATTCCCAATAAAATACAATTATAATTTGTATGTATCTCAGCATGGTTGAGTTGATGATCTAAATGTTGAGAATATGAACTGCACAAGAAGCTTCCAGTTATCTTTAAAAATATTATGGACTAACTTCTGTCTCTCCATACAGATTATCATATATATAGTTACTGCAAAGTTTTTTTTTTAAAAAAAGGGAAGCTGGAATCAGAGATACAATCACTCTCCAGTTTCTTATAGTTGGTCTCAAAGCCCTGTTCACCTAAGCTCTCATGAGCATCAATATCAAACTCAGTACTATCAGGCATGTTAATATCCTGTGCAGAAGCTTTAACCATAACGGGATCAACTGTAATTTGTTGTTTATATATTAAAATGTAATGTTTTAAGTACAGTGATATGCAAATATCAGAGGTCAACCAAATTCCCACTACTAAATAGATACAAATCTGCAGCACGGAAATACATTGTCCTACGTGCTTATAATAAAAATTAGATGGCCAAAATGAGGGATGCAAACATTAAGGTATGGAAATGTTGGAGAAAATGAGGGAAATGTTGATAAAGTGTAGTGAAATATATATATAGGACAAATAGGAATCACAGGACAAGACAAAAGCAAAACAGTCTCAGAGCAACAACTTGTACAGCTTTACCCTGTCACCTTTACTTTGTTTGGACATAACAGAGGTAATATTTATATGGAGTAGATCTAATCCTTTATTGCAGCAAACGTCTGTAACGTCATAAGCCTTTGTTGGTATTGCTTTGTCATAAACAATCTTTATCCCTGCGAACACTGCGAGGTTTCAGTGACTTGAAGAACAATGACAAATCCCCATTAGCAACCAAGCCCAAATGCAGCTGCTCTACACTGCTTGGATTGTCATTAGCTTAGCTGCATAATGTGCGCATACAGCAACAGACATTGAGCAAATACACAGTTACACAGAGGCACACTCTCAAACCCCTGTTTCCCATTAACCTGTGGGAACTCCTGCTTGGCTGAAAGGGAGAACCCTAATTTGTCAAACGTCCATAGGTCTTTGAGCTGAAGGTCATTAGGAACAAGAGTTTGCCTGTAATTACTGCCAGGCCTCTCTCAGCATGGATTTTGCATGCATATTATTTACTTAAGGGATTTATTTTTATTTTACCTTTATTTTACCAGGATTAAAAAAAAATGTATATGCTGGCAATTTAACAGTTTGACAGTTTATGGCTAGCTCGCTCTCACTTACTCTACAAACGTGGAGTCACAAAACCAATGTCTGGGATTATGAGAGCCCCCTGCCGTGAGGCAAGAAAACTGCCTGCCTCAGCTCCAATCTGTTCACTGCCATTTATGATCGCTCCTCAACACACAAAACATGTTACACACACTGTTGGTGACATAAAAAAACACTGTACAGTGATCCCTCCTTTGTCACGGGGGCTGCGTTCTGAAAATAACCCGCAATAATTGAAATCCACAAAGTAGTTACCTTAAGTTTTTACAATTATTATACAGCACAATTAAATACTCTACAGTGAAACCAAATAACAAAGCCTGTTTTCAGGTCAGCGGATGTGCGTGTGCATCAATCGGGCCTTAATGTGATCTGGAGTGATGTCATTAAAACGTCTCCTCCAACCTGCCCCACGAGGTTCACAGCTGTATCTACGGCAGAGCGATGGATCTTGTCAACCAAGCCTCCGGTCGGGTTGTGCGCTGCCGTTAGCCAGAGTTTATTTTCCAGCAGGCATTCAAAGTTTTCAGCATTGATCTTCTGAATGACCAATCTGGATTACTTATATTTAAATACCATAACGTTATTGGCACACGGGTAGAGAAGGAGCTCGGAGACTGTTTAGCCAATCTGGACGTAGAACACAATGCACTACAAAAACAATTGTGCAAAAAAATCTGCGACGTGGGGAGACCGTGAAAGGTGAACCGCGTTATAGCGAGGGGTCACTCACTGTACATTATATACTTAAGCTAAATTATGGAAAATTGGTTCATATATAAAGCGTTTTGTAACCATTTTATTGGCGACGTACGGACAGGAGGAACATTTTTCCATTGAATGGCAGCCAGTGCAGATAGCGAGAGATTGCACAATCCAAGGCTCAGCATGCTACTGCCTCACCAGCATCGCCTCTGAGCATTTGAATGGGAAATTGCAAACATTAAGCAATTTTGAAGGCTCTTCCTCACCTGTCTCCCCTGACCACACGTCACTGAGTAAAACCTTATTCCTAGATTCCATTTCTGCTTATTTGAAATTTCTTGAATTTCCAATGCTTGAGCCCAAAGTCTGCGCCATCCTACTCTGTTTTCATGCTGCGACCAGCCTGTCAGTTTTTGTGTGTGTGTGTGTGTGTGTGTGTGTGTGTGTGTGTGTGTTGCCTCCCTTCAGATTTTAACTGTAGGGCAAACTGA
>CAEGAF010089298.1:0-19509 GCA_903067075.1 Micropoecilia bifurca | reverse complement strand
TATATATAATCTTGTGGTTTTACATTACTCTACAACCTACAGATAAAAGGGAGAAGTTTAACAAATACAAATTTTCTAAAATATTGTACAAATTTATTACAAATGTAACATTTAACAGGAATCTGTAAATTCTTCAGGAACTGAAGAATTGGAGCTTGAAGCTTAAACTTGGTTTTGATATCTATCCTAATTTGAAAAAAAGGGAAAGAAAAAGAGATGATGTACCTCCACATTTTAGTTTTACGTGCCAAAACTGGCACTGAACACATTGAGTACTGTACTATGGTCCAGGCTTCTGTCGAAACAGACCAGGCTTCTGGATATGTGCTTCCCAAACCTACTGCTCCAAACTGAGTTAAATTTCTCTTCACTTCCTTGCACAAGCAGCTGCTACTTAGACCAGACGGTCACTCAGCCTGGCAAGCTTGTGGGTTCTGGCGTAGACGATTGGACGGCTTCTTGGTTTCTAACTTTGGTTTTAGAACAGGGCTGCTGATACTAAAGTAGGCACTTGAAGAGGAAGTTACCAAGTCATGTCAAGCACGTTTCAGGCATTTGGAGCAAAAGTCAAAATTTTTGTCACAAAGATCCAAACCAATCAGACCCAGGTCTGCCTCCATTAGTCAAGTTGCTATGATGATTTTCAGATTCTTTCTTACTGGATCTCTCTGGGTTCAAGTGTTGTCTTAGTAGCATGTACTTTTGGGACAGGAGAGATCACAAGGGGCTGGTCAGCCAATCAGAGTGGAGTTAGGCTGACGACCGCTATATATCTTTGGACTGTTGAAGAATAAAATGAATCCAGTATATTCTACATTACATTATGCCAAAAATGTAAGTATGACTATCCAATTTTCTCATTAACATTTTTATATAAACATGCAATCACTGCACTGAATAAAGTTTACATTCAACACATTACTCACTATCTTAAAGTCATGACTAAAGCTCAACAACTAATTCAGCAAAATAAAATCCTTCTGGAGAAGAAACTCTGACATACATTGACAGGCATTCAGACAACAATTCTTTGGGCTACAACACATGTTGAGGCCATATGCTTGCATTTTGAAGATCTTGGGACTCCACCTATATGAAATAAGAGGTTGTTTTGGCTAGACCCATGGTTCAGCTAGCGCATCATGAAGTGACCTGGAGAAACGCTGTCAAATCGGACATGCATTTCTATCAACGAACTCCGTACAGATTATTTTATGTCCAAGAAATATCTGCCATATATGTGTGTCTTGTGCATAAATCATGTGTTTCTGAATTCCACAGGCATACCGTCTCAGACATTCAAACTATTCGCCTGCAGTGTTTAAGCCACAGGGAGCAATCCTGCTCACCTTAGTTCCCTTTTCAGTTGCATAAGAGAATCTGACACTGACAATATGCATGAATAAGCATTAAGAAGAAGCACAAGCAGCCAGGTGGAGGACCACAGACAGGCCCGAACTCCCAGACAAATCAACTCCGCTCTGCAAGTTTCCAGCTAAAAGACTTCTTGGTAAAACGGTTGTTTATCCACACATCCACGCTCAAATACACAACCAAGCACACAAACATATACAATACCAACAGTTAAATCTTTTTTTAATGGTCCCCTTGAAGAGTCCTGTTTGATACGATTTCCATGCGACACATTTATCACAAACATCTCGGTATGGTTTGGCGGCTCTCTTATGGAAAACCCGAACTCCGCGAGCCGTGCCAGAACGCATCTTGGTTTTGATAAACACGATGTCTGCAAATGGGAGTCACATCTTCATGTTTTATATCATATTTCAGCCTCCATCTTTTTTTTTTTTTTCATTTTAATAAAAGCTTCCACAAAGGGAACACGTGGGCACAACCGTCTCATTCATGATGTGTCTGTCGTACTACGGCAACCTTTAGGATGTCTGTCATTTTATGGCTGTTACTTGCCACTTCTCTTTCAAAGCCCATAAAAGCCAGGCCTGTTACCATGTAATGGTCTGCAGTTGAAATCCAGATGTCTGCTGGTGACTTGGAAAAATAACAAGAGGAGGGTCTTTCTCAGTGGAAAGACGAGGGAGGGGACAAGGGAAGAGAAAGAGCTCAGAAAATCAGGGGAGCTCTGAGTTTAGGGGGGGTATCTTTGCTCTATAAAAACACAGATGAGCAGAAACAAGGGTGTGAACATGCAGACAGCCGCAGATGGTGATGATCTGAGTGGCACAACAGAGCTTTGTATGTGAAATCCTCGTTTTCTCATGTGGCTTATGACGCACTCCCCTTCGACCATGCCACAAAAGGCAACACTGAGAAGAAGAGTCTATAAGATTTTCCCCTATTACAGCTCCAGACTTAAACAGACTGGCCCAGAAGTAGGTGACTTACTCCATAAACAAGACACAAGAGTCTCGATGTAGTTTTTTCTTTTTTTTTTTTTTTGATGGGAACAGTCCTGAGTCAGGTTTGTGGTTTTTAGTGGAAGATTGGACTACTGTCTGGCGTCTAGCAGCCGAGTTCAGATCCAGCCCTTGTTGAAAACAGCACAATGTGTGTTTTTTTTTTCATTTCATTTCATTTCAGCGTTTGTCGAATACCTTTATGCCTGCTTACTTCATATTATCTCACATTAATACATTGAGCTCTATTACTTTAGAAAACGCGATTCGACCTACTCAACTCAAGTATGGCACTAGATTGACTCGACTGGTCGTCAAATCTTTTTTTCGATATTTCAAATTGCTTACAATAGAAGATATAAAATGTTTCTCTGTTATAAGCTACCAAAGATGTATGATATCTTTAGGGTCATTACAAGGCGACCATGTTTTCTCTAGACAATGAATCGGTTTAGCTAAAATCCACTGAACAAGGCACATATGTTACTTTTATATATATGTGAAGAATCTAAATGCAGATCTCTGAAAATCCAATAAGTCAACTGCACGTTTCAAGCTTTGCTGTTTGTGTCTGGATGCTTCTGAAGTTCTGTCGTACATCTCTAAAAACCCACGTCTTGCCGATTCAATATAAAAGCATGTTACAAGACTTTTTTGATGTAGGAGGTTGTGTCTCGTTAAAACGTTTTTTATGACTGTTGAGTTAGTTAAAAACATTTTATGGGGAAAATGCTTTATGGAAAGTAGGATCTCATTTGGCCACTACGACAAACTGGAGGCAGCGTGTCGCTTGTGGAAAAATTCCAGCGCTAATAACAGTAAATCTGAAAATTTTATGCAGAACACAATAGCTATTGTGATATGAGTGGGAATATGAAGAGTTTTGGTGCTTGTATGTCTCATTTACGTATTACCAGTGTGAGCTTATTCATGAAGACCTGCTGGCCTCAGTCCACTGAGATGCAAGGGCATCATTTAGTTTTGTTTTTGATTGTATAATAAAGATACCAGACGACTTTAAATGGAGGCAGCGATAGATGATCGATTGTTGAAGAGGCAGCCATCTGACAGAGTTAATTGAGTTAGGATGAGGATGAAGGCAGTTTCTTCTTGCAGTTTTTGATGATATTGTGGTATTTTTAAACTTTGTCCAATTCATACATACCCCCGTTTAAAGCTATTAAAGGGGCAGTATTGTGCCTTTTCAAAGCCATTTTGCAGCACTATGTAACTATGTTACCTTCAGTTGTTATAAAAAAAAAAGTTGTGTGCATCAAATATGTGTCAAAACAAATTTGACTTTGAAATTTAAAATCTTGAAATTGGGCCTCTGTCTCTTTAAGAAACTTGCTCTTGTTGACACTCCGCCATCAGGAAGTCATCTATTAACCCTTCAACTATTAACTTTTTTTTTTTTTTTTTACCAGCGTTGCATTGAGAAGATCAGCAGATGCTCAGCTCCACCAGGTGTTTGTTAATTGCTGCTGACTAGTCTGAAGGAGCTGAGTGGGGAAGTCGCAGGGAAGCGCTGCTCTGTGAGGCAGAAGCTCGGAAGACTGCTACATGGTTGCCATGGGAGATTAAACGCCTGCATGAAAGAATCAACGCAACACTTCATGTGTGTTTTTGATGATTGACTAACATTATAACATGATATACAGCCGAGAAACACCAATTTTAAACTGAAGCTCAACGTCTCATAAGACAAAAAAATTCTTCACATAAATAGTCCCAATATGAGGGCATAGATGTGTTTGCAAATAGATGGATAACGCACCAACATCAAGAGGTCCTACAGATGTACTTAAGAAAGACTATTGCTGCCAGAGGGAACGATGCAGTCCGTTTATCTCTTTGCAGTTCAAAGAGATAAACACTGATAGATAAAAATGAACTTTAAAGATGTGCAGAGCGGCCAGGACGAACAGAAGGACCGGATTTTGCGATGGAAAGAACGTGTCTGGACTGTTCCTGGCTTGCCTTGAGCTCTGGCCTTTGAAGTGAGCATCAGTGATGTGTGCTACACTCACAAGGCATGTGTGTCTTGCTCCGACGAGTCTTACTCTGGATCTAATGCTCTCAGACCATCATCTCCGGGCTTCTGCTCTCCATGCCTGTCACACTGCGCTCCTGCTTAGACTCCCTCCCTCCTTCCATTCATATTCCTCCGTCCCATCCGTCCCCCTCCCTTTCTTCTCTCTCACATGCCGTTTTCCGTCCTCGTTGCAAGGTTGGACCTCGTCACGTTCCAAGCAGATGTTGGATGTGTGTATGTATGTTCTGTGTGCTTCGTCTCTCGTGTGCGCAGTCGATCGCTTGCGCTGACACAACTCAAAGGCCGTCGACCGCCTTCCCCTAAGGCCCCGAGTCTGAAATCAGCCAATTCCACCTAAAATAAAGCAAGTAAACGAACACACACAAAGAAAGAGAGCATTTTCAACATTTGCTGCCAGCACTGCTGTTTAAAAAAAATGAAACACTGGAAACATTTCAAGATTTTTTTGTGGGGGTTGGATAGGGATAGGGGTGTTTATAGAAAGGGTGAGGTAATGCTTTCCACGTTCTTGAGAAAAATCACAAGAAGAATGGGGAGACCAGAGGGAAGGACAGAGGCAGAAAGGTTGGAAGTTAGTCTTCACCAAAAGTAGCTGCTGGCAGCTATTAGGCTACACAACCCACTGAGCAAAATACACACCCAGGAACTTGTTAAAGCCTACAGTGGCAAGCTGCGTGTGAGTTTTATGGAAAAAAGGAGTAGAAAAAATAACCCAAGTGAATTAAAAAAAATAATAGTAATTGAAAAAACAACAGCAGACTAGTCTGTGGACAGTCTTGCAGTAGGTTTGGCACATGGCTGAGGGGGTTTAACATGATGTCAAACTTCTGAAAGGATGGATTTTCGCAAAAGAACCTAGTCACCGACACAAATTGAACTGGAAAATTCTATAAAGGATAAAGAACAGCAGACGCTCTGGCACTAGAAATCTAAACGGAAAATAGCCAAATTATCCATTATCAAGCTGTGGAAGCCATCTTTATATTCACTTAGATCCCCTTTACACCAGTGTAAAGCTGCACTGGAATGTGGATGGTCTCTCCAGGGCCTGGAGGGTCTTCTGGGACGCAACAAGAATGATGTAGCATCCAGAACGGATGAATGGATGGATGAACATTGTTGATTCACTACCAAAGTGTCTGCTGCATGACTTAATTAACAGAAACCTTGACAATAGAAGACGATGGACAGCAGGAGGAGGAAAGGGTAATACTGTAGCAAAAGCAGTGGCATTCAATGCTTGGAACAGAACCTTTAAAAAACAAACAAAAATGAAAGAAAAAAGGCTTTAGACCCTGAGAATGTTTTGTCCTTGATTCCTTCTTACTCTTCTGGCCAAGTTCTGACAACCCTCCGCTGAAGCCAGTAATGCTGAACACTGATACTAAAGAAGAAGAAACCTCCCTTATGTGTATTTGAGAAGACGTGGAATCAACAAAGACGTTGGCCGGAGAAGAGAGCAGTAGAGTCTTGATTGCGTTCACATTTCGCTGACGTTTCGCATCCAGCAGTGTTGGAACAGTCCACTGAGACCTTAGGGCAGACTTAATCTGATGCTGGGCTGGGCTGGGGTTTAGGCTTTGAAGGTGCATCAGCATTTAATTAAATTATTTGCCTCTACATGTGAAAATGGCTTTTCAGTCACTGAGTCCAAGACGAGAACAAAATATGTGTAGCAGTCTGTGTTGACTTGGTTTCTGAACACACTTTTGCTCAATATGGTCCAAAGTTGGGATCTCAGTATAGCAGCACTTGACTTGTAAGGAGCCTTAAAGGCGACAGGCGGCGGTTCTCATGTGGACATGAGAAATGTCTGGAAGAATGTCTCCTGTTAAAGTCAAATTTGTTGGAGCCTAAAATTATCTTTCTTTTGCCTGATTGTACGTATCGACATTTCTATCTAAAGCTTTTTTTTTTTTAAATCCATGGATTCAAAAAGCCACAACTTTTTATGTTGGTGGTTTTTCTGCTTTATTTTACAAGCAAAGACATTATACCCTTGTTTCAAATGTAGCAACAAAGATACTTAACTTCATGTTTGGTAAAGATAAGAAGAACTTATTTAATTGCAGTAAGACAAGGCCCTGACTTGCTATAAATAGACAAAAAACTAATGCTTTGCGGCAAATATGCTGTCCGTCAAGCAACACTTGGCGCTGCTCAGTGGAATCAACCTGGAACCTGATGATCTTCATTACACCGACAGAAGAAAGAACGAGGTCACCGAGTCTATCGTGGCACTCAGTTCTCTTGAATTCCTCTTTTCCGCCACTACCTCCAGGAGTCCCAGGCTAAACCCAGCTGAGGAACCTTCCTGTCCAACTTTTCATCAGCATGTCAAACCTCAGATTAGTGAGGCAAGAAAACTTGGCAGTGGGGTGACTGGATGTTAAACACACTGGCAGATTGAAGGCCAAAACATAGATCTGTCTTTTACTGGATAAATCATCTACAGTATGTTAACAAACTCCTTTTATCACATTTTTTGTTATTTACAAGTATTTTCAGGTCTTTAATATGTTCTATATCTGTTATAAAGGTTGCTGTCCTGCTTTTAAGTTCATATTTATGTCATGTTAAGTGTAATTATTTGTAAAACATGGTTGAAGCAAATTTAAAAATTTTTTTCCTCAACGTCACTTTTTCTTGTCGTTTCCATTTGAATTCAGTAAGAAAAAGCCACATAAACAAAGTAGAATCATAACCCAAAAACAAAGCAAAAAACAAAGTGACAAGACTTTAATTGAAACAATTAATTGGATACAGATGCATAACATTATGATCACAATATTGTTTAAGTACAAATCTGAATTTTGAGGCCAGTGTTGGTCGGAAATCTCTGATTGCTGATTTCTTGGGAGGTTTCTTATAATTTTTCCAAATTCAATTTTGGGAATTTAAACCACTGAGTAAAACAAAACAAAAATAAAAACACATATCTAAGACTTCTTATGGATACTTTTTTTGTATTTTCTTTACATGACAGAAAAGTGGAATCCTAGTTCTGTTGAGATAAGATTTTAAAATCTAAGTCTAGATGGCTGAATGTAGAAAACATTGTTTTTACACTGTTGCTATCTGTCATGACGATTAAGAACAACTTAAACTTTGGTAAGTTTCACACCCTCCTCTGAGGCTGTGAATTTTCACAAAATGGAAAGAAAGTTTTGTTGTTAATGAGTAAAACAAAATTCCTATTAAGCATCACAGATATCCCAACATTTGGTATTCCTGTTCAAGGTTTTAAGAATAAAAGCTTAGTTTTGTTTTTAAATCCAAAACAGACTTTTTCACAGTCATAACCCAACCAAACTACTATCTTAGTACAATAAAGATTACTTCCTTTTTTCATACTTAATTTCAAACTCAGTAAATATTGAATTCAATAACAGTGTGGTGTAAATTGAGTACTCCTATCTATTAACATCAATTTCACAAATACAGAGCATTTTGTAAAACATGTATAAAACAATCAAGCTAAATGAGTTCTGTCTTTTTAAGAAAATGACCAGTAAATGTGGAAGTTTAACCCAAAACCTTTGTGTATGCCTGCATCTTAAATCAAACAAATTAAGATGCATGCATAAAGAAAGTTTATGTTCTTTCTTTCTCGCAGCTTAAGAACAACAGCAACTTCTGTCCTATTCTCGGTATTCATACACGTCATATTTTATTGATTCGTCCCACTTAAAGCTGCTCTCAATAACGCACTTCCTGCCTTAGTGCCACAAAGGCAAGCAAAATCTAATTGAAAACTGTGACGGTTAATGGATCCCAGTTGAAGGACGTTTTCATTTGCCCTCGCTTTTAAAGCATTTCAATTTTGATTGGTTTAATAAAAGCTGTTTATTTACGCAGCATCCCCTGACTGAAACTTTGAAACATTCTAAATGTTCATCATATTCACCTTCATTCCGACTTTTTGTTAATCTTCCTAGATCCACAACCAAAGATCTAGACTCAAACACCAAAACATAACTTTCACTTCCCACAGTTGAGTCGTTTTTAAAACCTGTCCAAAATAAAATCAACAAAACCAAATCAAAAATAATCTTTCACTGTGTTCAAACTATTTGTCTGAGCTGGACATAAAATTATGTATTCCACAGTATTAAAGGTGATGTGGAATCAAGGCAATAGGGTGTCGTTCTTTGCAACTGGGAGAAGCCAATTAGCATCTGAGAAGCTCAAATAATACCTGAACTATGACCCCAAATTGCAGAGGAATTTTAAAGGAGGCTTCCTGGAGGCAGAACAAACCCAAAGAACACAGAGAGAAAAGGGGAGTTTGAATCATTTCCTCTATCGATCATAATGGTCATGGATCATATCCGCCCCGTTTTCTGGCCCGTGCTTCCCTAACCGAACAGAAAGAGAAACGGAGAGAGAAAGAATCCTCATGAGATGAATTCTCCCCAGCCCCCCGTTATTATTAGCTTGTAAATCTCATGAGGTAACTTTGGGCTGACACTTTGCCTCTGTCAGATGACCTGCCTCAATCAGACGTGACCCAACTCTAAAAGCTTGATTCCAAATTTGTCTCTCTGACACAGAGTAAGTGATCAGTGTAGTCGGAACAGCATATGTGATAGTCGCAGCCTCTGCTGGATTTACGGCTCAATGCCATAAAAATGTGGCAAGTGATCAGGAATGCTCTTACCAATGCTGGTATAAAGAGGAGCAGCGAACCTGTTTCAATAGACATTAGGGAAACAGATGTGCATCTTTAGTGCTAGCTCTCTGGCTGGCTTTTAACATAGCAATGAGGCTAATTCATCGCCGCTTGAATCGATTTACGTCTGTACGTCTGAGAGTAATTCCCTCTGCTGGGTGGCAGCTTAAGAAGAGGGAGCCAACGTTTTTCCTGAGATTTTTTATTTTTTAATTTACATTATGTGTTTGTTGATCTTCTAATTCACAGTAAAATACATTTGGACTAATCAAAAGTGTTCAGCTACAAACTTTATTTCACTTTTTCACATTTTCCCACACAAAGCTGTAAAATGTCATGTATTTTACTGGGATCTTATGTGAACAACTAGTAAAAGTACCACCTTACTGCCAAATGACAGAAGGATAACAGTTTTTTCTTTTAATCAGGTGGCCTGAATGGACATCTGCTTTCAATTTTTCCCACATACTCTCAGCTAAATGCAGGACTTTGACTGGGCCATTCTACTTTCCCTACTTCCATGCACAATTGCAAGCTGGCAGAAACCAGGGAATGACTGCAAATTCCTTGATGACAAGCCAGTTTGAAGATGAGTTAAGTGTCAATCTTATACCTTGCTTTTCCAAATAACAAACACCAATCGTCTTCGGTTGCTCTTACGAGGGGGTTGCTTATGGTAAAAAAGAAAAAAGAAAAAAAAGGGGGGGCGCATGCGACCATAATCTGAAGACTCCTACAGCTTTGCTAGTCACCAATGTATCCACACAGTCTAGTTTTGTCCTTAATTTCATTCCACAGACTTTCAATGAGTTGCAGACTTTGATAAAGCAACACAGCTCTTTTGCAAACCAAATGAAGATGGAGGCGAGGAGCTGGAACTCATATCACGCCACAATGAGTCAACAAAGTGTCCTCTTACTTTGTCTTCCTAGTATCTGCCAATACCATCCTCAGAAACACAACACAAAGTAAGAACATTTCTGCATTTTTATCCAGCTTCGCTGTGCTGCTTCTTGGCTTTTAGATGTTATTCTGTCACTAATCCTTGGTGTTAATGCCAAATAGCTTTTGGTGGAGGCAGTGTGGTGATGTCATGTGAAATCTCCTTCACTGGAAAAACGAGGCTCATCACCATCGTCAACCAGAGGTAATCCCACATCTTCACTCCTAAAAACCCAACTCCGTCGTCCAGGATGTCGATGTCCGATCCGCAGACGGAGAGACGACCTCTATAAAACGGAAAAACCCGCCTGGAGTTCTGACCTCAGCCCCACTGAACACTTATCGTATTAGCTTTGCTGTGCTGTTTGTGCCGAAGTGGCCAACACAACCGCATTGACTGGCTTCTAATAAAACGCTGGCTGATGGATGCGAAGCGTCCCTGAGCAGAGTCTGACCAAGCTGGTAGCCGACACGACGAAGAAGTGCCAGGCTGTTGTGTTTGTGTACGATTTTCCCACTCATTCCCCCAATTCCTTAAATAAAATCCACCCAATCCTTTGAAGACACAACACAAGAGTCGAAGCCAAGAAAAGCTATTTGACATTGGCAGAGAAGATTAGGCAAGGTTTTTTTTTTTTTCTTTTTAATGGGTACAACCCACATACTCAACTCCGCTGCTCAACCCACGAATGCAGTTTTCTTATAGACATGGAACCATATGAAGGGAAATAAATGTTCGAGATTTACTAAAAGCCTTGTTGCCACAAATAAACACCTGAGGAGTTTCCTTATGTTTTGTGCTAAGGACATTTCTAATACCGAACCTTTATACTCATGGATGCACTAATAAACTCCGGTTCCCAAATAATTACTAAACCTACAGATTTCCACCACACCCTCTCACAATTTTCAACTTTATCCTTTTTCTTATCTCCATTCATTCTCACACAGAGTTTTCTTGACGGGCCTTTCAGCTGATGTAACAACGTGTTTCCCTCTTCCATGCCTCTGAGCCACTGAAGCATTAAAGCATGTTAAGATGTAGCTAAGGAACAAAATCAGCTGCTGCTAATGATTTTGCTCACAGAAACCATAGAAACCATGAGAAAGGTAAACAGCTGAGAATCCTGAGGATTGTTCTTTTTTTTTTTTAAGATTTAGCGATAGGGTCGCAAAAGGTCATCTACAGTATCATGGCGTCCTGGCGCTTGACTCAATCAGTCAGCAGGTAAAATACGAGCTTCATCCCCCAAGGTTGACCATGTTCACTTTTTGTTCATTTCAAGCTTTAAGTATAACAATAGCTGAGATGTGCTTGGGTGCCAATAAAAAAAAGTCAAATCATTTAAATTTTGGTGTCGTGTTACCACAAGGTAATCAACTCAACAACCTAGAAATTGATGTAATGTTATTTTAAAGTGAGTGAGTTTATGTTGACTTTATTTTGTCACCTGCAGACGATGCTGTTCTTGCTTTTGTCACTTTTGAAACGACATTGGTGTCTTTGCTCTAGTATTCTGTTTAGTTTTCTCGTAACAAAGTCGAATGTTGTCAAACATTGAGTGGTTTCATGGCAACTAATAGATCCAATTATAAAACCAAAGCTCAAGTTATGAGTCACAACATAAGACTGCTTTTAGGACTTTAGCTCCTGTGAGACCCGTTTGTAGAAACGCTTTTCACCATTGCAGAATTTCAAGGATCATACGCTGCTTGCTATCTTGGATCAGCTAGTTTGAATAAGAGTCTTTTGTTTATGTGGAACTTGCATGTTTCCCTGCTCAAAAAAAGGTTTCCCTCCACTCGTATATCCCTCCTGACCTGGGAACATCTTGAATTTCCTCATGAGCAGCTGGAGAGTGTCACCCAGCACAGGGACTCCGGGATTTCCCTTCTAAAACTCTCAACTTTACAGCCCGTTATGGGATACGTGAAAGACATGGGACGGATAACAAATTGACAAATTCCCTTTTAAATTGGTTTCCACAGTTTTTTCTTGTGTTCAAAGTATTCTTAGTTAAACGACTTTCAAGCCCATCTTGAATCTTACAACAAAAACAAAAAAAAAAAGTTTATTTGAGAAAAGAAAGTGGTTGTGATCCCAAGCCTGAAGAGAGAGGAGCTGCTCCCGCTCGGGTCTGGCTCACTCCGGGGTCTGGTCGCTGCTTTAGGCGAGGAGAGGTGGCGCAGAGCGGGGAAGGTGAGTTGGAGGCGAGGCGAGGTCCCTGAGCTCCGGCTGCAAATCTCCAGGCAAAGGAAGCTGGAGCTGATTGTTGGGAAAGGCACCCCGGCCAATATCACTCCTCCCCCTTTGTCCCCTCTGCCCCCCTCCCAATGCACACACAGATACGGTTTTCCTATATTTCCCCACAGCCTATCATGTAATAGTAGAAACATATGCGCTCCGGCGCGCCGACATGCGCTCAGCTGCGGGTCCGCAGGGAGGCTGAGGGATACATGGTGCGCTGAGGGGGAAAAAAAAAACCCATCAATTCTTCCTGTTTTTTCCCTGTCGTTTTCTCCTCTGTTGTGTGGATCTCTTCACTTTTGACTGAGTGCATAAATCCCCCCCCACCACCACCACCACCACCCTTCCCTGTTTCTACTCCACCACTAGTTTGTTCCATATGTGACCAAAAACGCGCTGATCTTCCTTCATGTTCCCTGCGTCTGGTTTAGCTCTGGTCTAAAGAAGAGACGGTTTTCCTCGCATGTTTACACCTACAGCTCTTATGCTTGTGTACTGAAACAAGCTCGGCGCAGACAGGAATATGTTTGGGTTTTTTTTGAAAGAGAACAAAAGTCCTTGACAGCTGCACATTCGCCTTGGCTCCTACTTTTGAGCAAATTCCATCCCACCCTTTTGCATCACTCCGCTCCGCCTGCTCACTTTCTCACAGTTCCCAAGTCTTAACCTTCTGTCTCTCTCTTTCTTTTCTTCATCCTCCCCCCCCCCCCACCACTTAAACATATCCCCCTTCCTCCTTTTTCTCACCTCTGTTTTGTAATAGCTCTGCTCCTCCTGCCTTCTCTCCCCTCCCATCAATCTGCACTTTGTCGAGGAGGCTGGTTTCACTTCCATCCCTGTCATGGAATGCCCAATCACAGCAAAGGGGTGATTGGGGGAACGTGAGGGGAGATGATATGTAAAGGTTGATATAGTCAATCAAAATGTCTGATAAAGTCTGACTGAGGTTTGAGGTTGGTCTCCTAAATATACAGTCTGACTTGGTGGGTTTTCGCCAAAAAAAGGAGGACGACTCTCGTCTGTGGGATAGAAAACAGACGCATCCTCCAGTCGTCCCAGGGAGAAATGTAAACATCCGTGTTTCACAGGGTTTGTCGTCATTTTCTCAAGAATTCCTCCAATAAAAAAAGTACTACTACTACTAAAAATAATAATGGAAACGCACTGAACATCCTGAATCATGGGAAATACTAAAATTATTGGGGGCTAATAATTGTACTTGATTAAACAGTGATTGAGAAATGTTTATGGTGATACTCTAAGTGATTATTTTTGCTGTGTTGTTGAGCAAAGACGTACATTTTGATCACATATTGGGGGGAAAAATGCTTCTTAGTTCTTCTTGGTGATTCTAGTGTATTATGTTGATTTGTTCCTTGTTCATCCTCGTTTCTCCCTCACCCCCTGTGATACTTTCTCTCTCCTCACACTTTCAACTAATCAGTCTAGGTCTTTTGTTCCAGCATTCACCTAAAAGTATTTAAACTCTTCACCTACCCACACTCTTTGCTGGTTCGTCTCAAATCCCATTATATCCTGTTCACTGTCCCATTGAGAGTCCTCTTACATTTTGCACCTGTATTTTTGATCTGCTCTGGATCTCTGTCATTCCTGCAGAAGAGTTGTACTTATGGGGTTTCAGATATTTAATTCTTTCACAAAAGAAAAGCTTGAGAAACACGAAATAAAAAAAACTTAAAAACTGCTTCACAATTACTTTCGCCAGACACCGTAGTTTGAGCCTGACATAACCCTGGCGTGAGAGTTTTTTTTTGTGTGCAAATGATGACCAACCGCTGTCATTGTGTGAGGTTGACTGAACTACTTTTAGCACCTAGAATCAAGCAAGACTCTCAATCATCGCTCTGGTGTTTGCTCTCCTTTAACACCGTCTTGGCGCTGTGGTCCATGCAGAATGAATGCGGCCAGGATGCTGCCTGTTTTCGCCTGGAACTGCGTCTGGAGATGGCTCACACTCAATTTAGGTGTCAGGTGATATCAAATTAAGCTTGATTTATGGGAACCCGGGTTTTCTCTCAAGGTGGGTCCGACCGAGCGTTAAGAAAATGATGTGAGCGGTTCTTCACGCGTGCTATTAAAAGATGTCTTGGAATGAGTGTAATTTTAATGTGGCGGAGGATTCACGCTGCGCTGACGTGGATGTTTGGGAGGAATCCCAAAGTTCATTCCTGTTTACTGAAGCTGGCAAAAATCTGAAATACCCTTTAGATCTAATTTGCCCATCTAACAACTTCTGGTGTGTATTTTTGTGGTTTCATATTTGTGTGATGTGGGTTGTTCCGGGCATGTTGTGCCCTCAACCTTTCCCAGCTCCAGGAAAGGATCTTTAGCTCTGGCTAGTTAGGCTCTTGCTGTAGAGATGGAGCTCCAGGACCTTGCAAAAGTATTCACACCCCTAGAATGTTTACAGATTTTGTTGCAGAATAGGTTTGTGCCGATATACGTTATTTAACAAATGGCAACAAGATGGAAATAAATCAGTAGTTATGATCGCTTCAGTTTTATTTATCCGACCAATATTGACATGTTAACATGTTAACATTTCATCAAATACCGATGTTGTTGCCGATATATTGTGTATTCCTAGAATAAATGCAAACCTTCATGACGTTTCCAGAACTTTTATGATCAACAAAAGGCAAAGTAGTTCAAATTATCATTGAAAATATGCATCTGTATCCCACCAACTTAACTCTGACAAGCCTTGTTAAAACCTGGTGAAACCAAATCATTGTAATATACAGAAGTAGAAAGGTTTGCATTTCTTTGTGTAATCTAATCTCAGTAGGAATACAGTTGGAAAATTAAGGAAATCATCAATCAGAGATGACAAGATTCCTGGACTTACTTCAGAGGAGGAGCAACCCTCAGGTACAGATATGTTAATGTTAACTGGAAGCTAAGTTTAAGATGCATTTTTTTTTACATAAGTGGCTTTCGTGAACAACACAAAAGTGTGTTGTGAGAGACAGAGGAAGACACACAACAAAGGTCAACAGGCCAGGACCAGAACCTGTGACGAGAAAAGCGTTTTTGAAAGAAGGTCTGCATGCAGTTCGCTACAAACCTTGTTTGTAGCCACTGCAATTTAATGATTTAATTAGGACCTATTGAACACGCTTATCTCAGTGTGAAACACGGTGGAAACAGCATCATGTTGAGGGCAGCTGTCGAGCAAAGTTGGTGGAAAAATAGAAGAAGCCTTGCAAAAATAATACCAAAAAAGAGAAGAATTCCAACTGGAAAATGCAAACAATTTGACGTCAGAGCTACAATAAAATACAGCACTTGTAAATTCACATATTTGCAGAATTTTTAGCGTCTGTTTAAAATATTCAAAAGAAAATAAATGCAGCTCGGTGGGCTGAAACACCTGAACCCAATGCTGCTGAACCGGCTATTGGATGTACTTTATACAGTAGTCAAATCAGGACCGCCATTAACTTTCCTAGCTTTTCCCTCAAGTGGCGGATATAAAGACGACCATAGATGTGAGCTTCCATGGCAGTGCCAAGACTCTGTGTATTATTGCATTTGTATAAAAGTTTTAAAAAGATACAGAGACTGGGAAAAGTATAGGTTGGAGAAACTACGTCAGGCTGTTTGAAGAACAGTAAAAAGTCAATCTTGGGTAATAAACTCTAAATTTCTCTTCAGCCACCGCTTGCCCTTTGTCTTTGCCAGCTTCACACAACTCCAAAGATGTGTGTAAATTACTGAGTGTGATTGGATGAATGTCAATCTAACATAGTGGCTGATATGAATAGAAATTTGCTATGTAAAATTGATCTATCTAGCATGTATTAAACATGCAAATACACATTTGACTTTATATGGAAAGAGGGAAATGAGAGGTTCACTATGACACACCAAGCATTATTAGTTATGAGGTTTGTGGTTGTGGCATAACTAAATATCAATAAAATCAGAGAACATAATTTTGCAAAGAACATAATTTTGCAAGAAAAAAATGGATGCCTCAGATTCATTCATGAACATTCATGAGTTATTGCTGTTGCACAGGTAAAATAAAAGTAAAGCAGAGTCGACATGTAATATTATATTTCATGTTGTAGCTAACTGTTTGGACAGCTGCACAGCAGCTAAATCAAAACAACAAAAAACATAACTGTTCCATCAGATTAGTGAGCAGACATTTCAAAAAAATATTAAATCCTCTATTTCTGAAGTAGCCTTAAGGCAAAGTAAGTCAATATCCACTTTGTCCTCCCACACACAAAAGCAGGAACTGATTTAATAAATGTTATTACATCAAAATTCCACCGACGCTGATTCGGGGCTACATTATCAAAATACACTCGGCAGAGGCCAAACCAAGTGATTGAGAGCGGGGATTACCTTAGAACTCGGATGTACTGTTTCAGCTTCCCTGATCACATCTATCACTGTGATGAAGAAAACGACCTTTCAGAGTTTCAAAAGCGTGTAAAAATATGTCCACATCTATGCCTGTCTATCACAGCTTCCTGGGTCGGGTCTCCTCTCTTCAACCAATCACGGTGAGAACAGGATTTTTATTGCTTATTTATGTCAGCACCGGTTTAGCGCACAGCAGAAAATGACCGTAACTATTTGCAAGCTTGAAGGGAAGAACTCTTCTGATAATCCCAGTAAGGCTGGACTCCTATCGGTGCAACTGAGCCAGTATTTATCTCAATGTTTGGGCTCGATCCCAGACTCTGTAGCGGGAGAAATGTCAGCTCTTCTTGGACTCTGTTATTCCACTGAGCACTTGTCATAAATTAACTGAGTGTGCAAAGAGCCTCCCATAAATGCTAAGTAAGCTGTTCACAGTGGAAGCCACACTTCATGTCGGGATATTATTAAAAGGGAGAACAGCTAATTACCTCAAAGACAGAAAGGGCAAGCAAGCCAATGTCAATATTTCTTGTGCTCCGCTAAAAGGAATGGAAAGAAAACAGGGATCCGCATTATGGGTCAACGTAAGAAAATATTCTGCTTTCTTCCACAGAAAACCAAAATAAACTTTGGGTTCCAGAACAAGGTTTTGGATGCGGTAGCCGTCTAAGCATCGGAACTGAAATTGTTGCCCGATATCATTTGGCAAAGGTCAAGTTCGGTACGGATTACATTATGAACATCTGCAAACATCAACAGCGAGTCTTGCCAGAGATTCCCGGCTCCATTTAGATCTGAACTTTGACGGAGCCTTTGCAGCTATAGATTTATGTTTACTATTATCATCTAGCTAGAAGCTGAATGTCCACCCAAGTGTCAAGTTGTTTTCAGCCCCTTATGGGATTTTTGTCCAGGTTAAGAAAAGGGACGGTGTGTTCACATGTTTTCTGTCTCTTTGGCGTATCGTAAAGTGGAACTGGAGTAGATGCTCCTACCTGGGCAGTTCCTCCAGAGTGTTCATCAGCTTTTTTGCATATTTTCTGACTACTGCGTGTTGCTTTTACTATAGACAGAGATTCACGTCTTGGTAAGTTTACAAGTATTCCACACTTTCAAATCTTAGAAGTCTCAAATGAAATAATGAAATGTTGGGTTTGGTTGTAGGACTTCTTCCTGCTGTTCACTAATGTTCCCTAATGAACTTCATAGTACGTAATCAATATCAATACAGAAAACAGCTGCATTTACATTGATTACGTTACACACAGGCTTTCCCCATGTCGTTTTTCTAGGTGACTTCTGAAGTCCATTTGGGGACACCAGTTTTTATTTATCAGTATCAGATTAAAGGAGCAGGACTTTCTTATTGGACAAAATTTTCAAAAACTTTATGTACTTTTCCTTTGCGGTTAAGAATCTGCACTAATTTGAGTTTGTACATGACATAAAAATAACTAGACCACAATCTGAGTTCAATAGGAATGAGTGGTTTTGCAAGGTACAGAACGTTATTTGCACAATCATTTTCAGTGTAAATTACTGTGGAAGACCTCCGCAGTTCTGAAGTTCAGATTTTCCGCCAGCAGACTGGAAATAAGGAAAAAGATGGATTGTATGGAGGAGGTGGGGATGGTTGTGGTGGGAGTCACTGGGGGGATGGGGAGCTGTGTGGTGTGAGGTGCTGGTGTTAGCAACACAGAGGGCTGAGAGGCTCTGTTTAGAGTCCACAATCTGCTAAAGATATTACAACACTCTCCCCTCTGCTATCAACACACCCAAGAACATTAAAACACGTCAACTCAAGTTAATGCTCTCACACACTAATTGGGGGGCGGGGGGTATGTTCACGTGATTCAGAAACATAACGACCAGTAGAAACACGGTTAGGAGCAAATGGATTCGAATCAAGGAAGTTGTTCCAAACCTTAAGTAGCCAAAGGCTCTCAGGGAGATCACAGATATGAATGTTTTCCTAAGAAGAGATACTTTGGAGTTGAGTCATCCCAGGCAAAAGGAGCTGTATCCGGGGCAGGCTTTACCCTTCTGACCCCTCCCCGATGCCTCCTTGGGCTTCCTCCCTTCGGCCTCTGTTGAACACCATGCTTCCAACAGAACTCCTGGCAGACATGTTGGATCCGACCTCTACTGGGAGGTCGTCCCAAATTATGGAAAGAAAGGAGAATGTTGGCTCCATTACGAACCCGAAGTTCCAAATGGAGGTGGTGAAAGGTACTGGACAAGGCCAGAACCAGGAAGGAGAGAAACATGTGTGGGGCTTGTTCCATGTAAACTGCCTCCAACCGGGTCTATAGACCAATCCCCAGAGGAGACCTGACACCTATGCATGTGTGTGTGTGTGCGCACGTGTATGTGCTACACACACAAGATAAACACAGACCCCTGAAGCCTGGCCGGGTGTTTGTACCGTTTTTTAAACAACAGGAAGCATTGTCACCATTTCAGAAATCTGAGTCGTTTGGAGAAATATAATAGGAGAATTTACTCATGAATACATAAACAGCCAGAATCCTAAACACACCAAACATTTTAGACTTTTAAGATGCTTGATCTAATCTTTATTATGGAAGTTTCAAAGTTTTTCATTCCTTATCATCAAACTATCTAATGAACAACCAACAGATCAAAATTTCGAACCGTCCAACCAACCAGCCAGCAAACCAACCAACCAACAAACCAACTAGCCAACAAACCAACCAACCAACAAACCAACCAGCCATCAAACCAACCAACCAACAAACCAACTAGCCAACAAACCAACCAACCAACAAACCAACCAGCCATCAAACCAACCAAC